>JANTPZ010145477.1:2182-22150 GCA_025593235.1 Vachellia pachyceras | reverse complement strand
ATGGGATTTCACCCCCCGGTATCCTACACCCTTTCGAGTGCAGACTAATCCGGGGTCGCCCCGGAGACGGGACTTCCCCCGGACTCGAACTCGTGTGGCCTTGGACCACCCCCGAATTCAGGGCCATGGCCAAGTTGCTTACCACCAAGCTACGAGCCCGAAGGCACCTTTGGCCTTTCTTTAAGTGTTGTGAATTGACAACAACATTGATATCAAGCTACTTCCTATAGATAAAAGTTTTATCATGGCATAGTTTGTTGTGTTAAAGTCGTTAAAGTTGTTACCTCAATTTCTTAAACATAATGAATAATTGAGTGATTTATCTCTTGTAATTTGAGTTCAACTTCGATGGATGGATGGCTCCAATACAGTTAGGATAATACATATTGAATTACATTTTGAAACTAATTTATATATGTTAGATTTTTTTTATTCCCTTTTGACTAATTTAAATATATTAAAGAAACTAGATAAATAAGTTAATTATAATAAATGTGACATGATCTCTCTAAAATACTCTGGTATAACATTGAATTATATATCAGCTTATAATTTATGTAAATTAATTTAGGAAAAATTATATTTTTATCAAGACTAACTTTTTTTATGAATCAAACGGTATACGACACACTTCTTCTGAATCATATCATCGGGTATCCGATCAATTAATTAGTCCAAGGAGTGTTGAACCACAGCAGGAGGCACTTAGCTATATCCAAATAATTATCGTGGCTACATATCCAAGGTACAAACACATACGATACAATGCTAGTTAAGGTGAAATAGTCCCTCACCAATTAATCCAAGAGCTCAGTTTGGCCGAAACTAGCTTTCTAATTAGCCAGATCATATTTAATTAGGATCGAACAGAGGATTATTATACTTAGGATATTAATGTTGACATTTGTGATTATTAAACTTATAAAGAGTGAAATAAAGAATATAGATTATGATGTGGCAAAAAAATAATTTTAAGTAATGATTGCTTGGTGAGTTATACCCCATAAAGATATATATACATATACATTGGCTTGCATAATGGGCAATTGAGAGTGCCTTCTCTATAATAATCCACCAAAACTCCTTAAAAGTTTTGCAAACATGGGATCACGCTTATTAAAGTGGATCTGTCATCTCCACCACTTCTGAAATTTTCTAACTTTCTTAACTCTTTTATTTTGTTGTTGTTGTTGTTTGAGTTTTGTGTAAAAAAACATTTTTTTAAAATATGAATCAAAGGTACTTAAGTTAAACATTCATTTTTTTAACTTTGTATCAAAAAAAATCAAATTAAAAGAATTACTCCTTCTAGTCCCTATTAATGGAAAATTTCTAGAAGAGAAATAAGTGGTTTCTGTTATAAGTTTCCAACTGAAATATTAATGAAGTTTTTCAATATCACCCTGATTTAAAATTTGATACAATTCTTCTTTTTGTAATTCATAGTTTTAAAACTCTGGCCCCTTTGTATTAGTGTAGATAGTGTTAGCTGTTAGGGTTTCTATGATTGTTGGGTTGTGGAGATTTGGAGGCTTCTTTCTAAACTCTAAAGCTGTATATGCGTGTACGCCAGAGCAGGTAAAATTAGATAAAATTATTAATATTTTTGCAAAATAAGTGATTTTTAATGGATTCAAATGTTATTCTACTAATCACTTTTCAATTTGGAGAAAAATTACGACATGAAATTACTTGGAAAGTTATATCATTCTAACTATTATTGATTATTCAATTCATTTACAAATAATATTAATCTTGAAAATTATAATGTCAGTATATTTCAATATATATATATATATACTTTCAATAAAAAATTTAAAGATTAATCGTAGGTGATTTAGTTTTATAGCTAGTGATGTTGTAGTGATGAATGGTGATGAAAGATTTTTGTTTTTATATGGCATATTAGCGTATTTATTTATATATTATGCTAACTAATTCCTTTAACGGAATCCAAATTATGTAGG
Source organism: Vachellia pachyceras (assembly GCA_025593235.1). Taxonomy (NCBI): domain Eukaryota; kingdom Viridiplantae; phylum Streptophyta; class Magnoliopsida; order Fabales; family Fabaceae; genus Vachellia; species Vachellia pachyceras. The sequence goes on along the minus strand of JANTPZ010145477.1, from coordinate 20,183 downwards.
ATTTAAATTCGACTGGTTAGTATTGAATATCAAATAATTATATTAAAAACTAGTTTCTTTAATGGTTAACTAAGGATGATTTATTTGGTTAAATGGGAGGTATTGTAAATTTAGAGAAAAAAAATCTTATAAAAAAGAAAAATACTTAAACGTAAATTAATTGATAGAACAAAATACAAAATGCGGAAATTACTATAAGCTCTAAAAAATGAATATAATAACTAAAAAGTCTTAGAACAGTAAACATTGCATTTCTACAATGGAACTTGTCATTACATACTATTTACATTGATTTCTTAGGATCTCATAAGGATTTTTCCAACGAAATGATTGTCACCTAAGAAAAATTATAAGATAAAATACTGAAATAAATGTCTATGTGAATATTGACAAATTAAAAAATATGAATCATATATTGCTCCCACATTATTTAGGCATTTTTGAGGTGGAAGTGATGAAAATGATTGTTGTTTTGCACTTAGAGACCAAACAGGATGACACTGATGCTTCATTAATTTCGAACCAGGAATTATGTATGTTAGTGGAAATCTAAGACTTTCATCAAGTCAATATTTTTTTGGATCAAAAATTAAGTCAATTTTCATTGACATAAAATATGAAAATATATAAAATAACATTTAAATACTCGTATGAAAAGTAACAATTATATTGAACGACCTTGAAAATCAAAATAATTATAAAAAGACCAGAACTATCACTTGCATTTAATTTCCAAGTTATTAAATGTTTTTAGAATAGTCATAAAAATACTTCAAGTTTGAGATGTAATTTTTAAGAAAAACTCATGGTGATCTAATTAAAGAGAGCATTTCAATGATGCCTTTGATCCTTTAAAGAAATTATGATTTTGAAAGTTCTAAATTTTTTTACCTTATACGGGTTTTTAAATGTCATTTTTCCTAAAATATGGGCCATTTTGTTTTGTGGGGTTCTCTGTTTCTGTGTTGCTTGAGGTGGGTGGGTGTCCAATGTTATTTTTCATGATAAAATACTTTTCAATAATTAAATATGCTTGGATCCCATTTTGCATTCAGTGGTTTACAGAAAAAGAACACAAAATATTTGAATTTTACAGAAAGCATTGAAAAATGAGCAAATCCCATATCTATGCATAAAAAGTGAAAGAAAAAGTGCAATCTATATTAAAAAAGAACTTTTTCAACAACCAAGTAATTCAATTTTCAAAAGGCGAATTATGTCTAATAGCTTAATGTAGGTAAGGCCTAACATGCCCTTCTAGTTTTTAGTCCTGATAATTAAAAATTATAAATATAATACATTAAAGTATAATTAGCTATTACTAGCTCGGAAATAAATTAACCTCTGGTTTTAAATATATAAGACTCTTTTAAGCATTTTGCTCTGGTATTTTTTTAAATAAAAATCAATTCTTTTGTCTCCCGATTATATGAAATTCTTTTCAATCAAAACCGCTCTAATTACAGCTCAATTGTTTTGGTAATAAGCTATAATTACTTAAGACAGTGGATTCAGTGTTAGGGTTAATTATGAAACAGTGGCACAATTGTATGAAACATTAAAAATAAATAATTTAATTAATGAATTTGGGGTCCTATATTTAGGATGGAACGAATTTGAGGGAGCAAATCTTCTCCTTTTCCTCTTTCTCCTTTTCTTTTCAAAATCTCATCTCCACCCTTAACTCAAACATTGAATAGTTCACATTTAATATTTTAAAAAATTATCATTATAAAAATTTATAATGATATATAATGTAGATAAAACTTGCCAAATATTCAATCATTAGTTGACCAATATATAATGTAGATAAATTAGTCAACTTTAAACGGCAGGGAAAATATTACCTTGTTTTAAAATCTTCCGGCCCAAAATTGCCTCCCAAAAACTTCCAATACCTATGCCCGTTGCAAAAAACTTATGAATTATTTTTACCCCTTAACACTTATTTCGATTATTAGCATTTAATTTATTGGAATATAGATAATTCTTTTGTGGGGTTAGGATTCTTTTTTATTTTAGCTTAATTACTAGCTCTTTATAAGGTTAAAGAGGGATAATGATACATTCTCCTCTAAATTCTACATGCTAGATCGGGATTATGACTAAGAAATGAATGTATGTGAATCGTCTCTATAAATTAAGAATACTGAGATAGGGTAGCAGATTTCTTAACTTTGTAGTTAACCATGCCAAAGACCCTAGCTACTAGAATTGTTTTCCCTTGTTTAAAGTGTTTCCCTGTGAAGCATGTTGTTCCATGCATCTATAAAGACTCTTCAGTAATTAATAGAATCGATCAAATTTACAATTGTTTAATTACTCTTCAGTAATCCATGCATCTATAAAGCATGGGTTAAAGTATAAATGTACCCCAGAATTCTTTCATGAGCAATATTGCTACCAAAATTTTGTTAGAAGAAATATTACCCTGGAAGTTTCAAGAAGTAGAAAGATAATGAGCTTGTTTGTTAAAGCATTTGGAAAAGGCAAAAGCACGTTCAATAGTATTTTTCTGCAAAACGAGATGATCTCCTTCACATATTTACCTCGAATTGCGTAAAAGTATTTTCTACCACGTTCCCAAACGGGAACAATATTGTGCCAAACTTAAGGCTTAGGCAAAGGTTGCAAAGTTCTATACTCTTGATGAGCTTCGAGAGATTAGGAGTGAGTTATTGATGAAATTAGCAATCACAACAAGTACTAATGCTTGTAACATTTATATTAGTCGTTTAGATAAGCGGTAGTAGAAGTAACGTTCTAATGGAATGACTTTTGAAAAATAAGATATGGTAGAAGTTGGAGATATGATATGATTTATGTTTGGATTGTAAGTAACAGAAGTTATAATTTTTTGTGAAAAAAGAAATTTGTTTGGATAAATATTTTAAAAGTAAGTTTTGATGGAAAATAACTTAAAATGATATGAATTTTATTAAATAATACATATTTATTATATTATTTTATATTTTGTGATAATTTTAGGAAAAAATAAAATAATAAAAAATAAAATATTTTGCTTAACTGAATGCATTTTAAAGAAAAAGCTTATTCCACTACATTTTGAGCTAAATGCATTTTACTCCACTCCTTTTCCTAACCAAAATGCTTTGCCAAATAGACCCAGTGTACTTCATCAACCTTACCTTGTAAGGTATCTTTACAACTTATTTGAAATTTAATTGTTTACTAACATTTGTTAATTGCATTAATAGTGCTTAGTTAGGGACACTGATGTTTATTATTTTCCAAAATCTATTATCTAAAAGCTATGTTTTACTTTAAATTCTGTAAAAATTATTCTCAAACGGACTTCTAAACTTAAGTTTTGCCTAGAAATTCTATTAATAAGTGATTTATCAACAATTGTAAATATAGGCATTTAAATTGTTTAGAATTTTTTGCTTTGGCATTTTATAGTTACTTGGCCAGTTTTTTATTTACCAACATAAGTGATTTCAATAAATGAAATCTAGATATAATCAAAATTATTAAAGCCACTTCTAACTATTTGAGATTTTTCCTTAATTATAACATTTAAATAAATGATTTAACGGTTGAAAAATTATCAAGTATAGGCTTATTATAAATGATGCTGGAATATTTTATTGTCATTAACAATTAAATAAAGAAAAAAATAATAAAGAATATTGATATAAAATGTTTATTTATAGGGAAAATGTTGATAATTATCATGTTTTGGAAAACTTTTTTCCAACGTTGCACGCAAGTTAAGACAAAAATATCTCGAAATCCATAAAAATATCTTGAAATCCGTAAAAAGCATTTCGAAAATCCGTAAAATCATCTCGAAATCCATAACATCATCTCGGAATCCATAAATTCCTTTCTCCCAAAGGATTCACAAACACACGCTACAGTCTGGTACTCAAAGAAGACGGTGACTGAGGGAATGGTCTCATGCATTTAGTTCATTGATGATAATCATGGTAGGTCTCTCCCATGCTTTATGGAAGAAACATAATCAAGCTATGGTAATAGAGAAACTTCATTCGCAATATTCTGAACTTTTAGTATTGGGTACACCATTTTTCTTTAGAAGGTTTTATTCAGTAGCGTTTACCATCTCGAACTTTTTTCTATCAAATTTTATTTTAAAAGTTTTAAATATGAACAATATCGGTTTGGAAGTTTTAAATATGACTAATGTGGCTTTTGATGTTAAATAATGTTAAATAATTTAACTGTTAATCTTGACCAAAATCATTGATGTAATATCTTCAATATGACTGTTATTAAACTGTTGCCATTTGAGACTATTAAATTATATTGAGGTAAAATTGATCAATTTTTAAATTTACATCGTAAAATTGCAGCAAAATTTTTTTTACTTACTAACGCTTCTGAACGAACACTTTTATAGCAAAAATAGGCCTTAATTTTCTAATATTTGACATTTACCTATTTATTTATGTGGATATGATGTAACATAGGTCATCTACAACCTAGTTCTGCATCATCTTTATAAATGCTTCCTCAAGCTTCCTTTGGATCTTTCATCAAATGCCCGTTTGTGAATCGGTAAAGAAGAATTTTTACGCAATTCGAGGTAATTATACTGTTGAATATTTACAGAAAAGGATTCCTTTATAAAAAAAATACTGTTGAACGTATTTTTGGGAAGTAAATAAACACATTTCCTGGTGTGAAATAGTGGATATGCTTTTTGTTGTTGTTACTATTTACTATTTAGAGATATTCCAAAAATCTATATTTTATAATTTCTTAACCTTTCATTATTCTTGTGTAATTATGAGGAACAATTTTCTAGGAAAAATACACATTTACACTGCTATTAATAGGGCATAAAAATAATTTTTTTAGTAAAAAATAATTTTTTTTAATGGAGCCGTAATCATAATTCTCCCTAAATTTTTTTAGTTACCTACGTAGGATGAAAACACATGTCAAGAACATACACAAAGTAGAAATAACTTGCTTTGTCAACTGATATATAAAATACGAATGTTGATGTAAGATTAATTTTTAAGAGTTTGTATGACTCTAGGATTTGTGGGTCCCACCCACCTAAGATCAAAAAACGCGTTAAAGAGGATAACCGCCCTTTGTTGTCTGATGCTTCAATATTTTCTCTCCATTTCTTAAGAGATATTTTTTTATCCACTTTCTACTCTCTATTCACACTTTCACTCTCAACCAAAAAAACAAATTAATTGAAACCTAAAAATAATATATATTAAAAATTAATTTGGTTGGCAGTTATATAAATCAAGAATCTATAATCAGATTTTTTTAAAAAAATTGTAATTTAATTTATGATATTTAAAATTATAATTAATTACTATATCAACAACTACTTATTAGATATATAAAATTAATAGAATCTTAATAGAAACTTTTAAATTAAGTCTTTATACAATTATACTATGACTAATTTTTAATTTGATCCTTGCAATTATATCTTTTAGTATTATATTAAATATGGAACAAGATTTTTTTTTTCTTTCATTGCATGCGCTATTACTATGCATATTTTGGTAATATATACAGATTTATAGAATTACTATGATATATTATCAGTTACACTGATAATTTTTCTTAATATCATTAAAATTTTATAAATAGATAAATTTTAAATATTAGAATTTATAATTACTCAATTATATGTTTAAAAATTATTAAGAATTTATTTGACTTTGTAAGAAATGAAAACCCGTTGTTTTTAATCAATCATTCAGAAAATATTAATGAAAAATTAATTACAAATTTGTAAACTAGAAGAATAAAAAAATAAAAATAAAATACTAAGGAAATCAGCCTGAACTTTTAATTAAACAAAAAAATATTTACTATGTTTTCTTTTTATATTAATTATGTACGGCAATATCAATAAAACTTTGATGAGATAATTTATACTCTATTAGAAAACAAAATATAAACAATCGATTATAAATTTTAGAACCACAAAACTAAACTGAAAATTTGGTAAAATCCAAAGAATTGAACTATATATAAAATATGATATAATATTATGATTTTCTCTTTCAAATAAGATATTTAACAGATTAAAATACTATAAAAAATTTCTTATATATATATATATATAAAAGAATTGATCAAAATGTTTATATACTATTAGAATCTAAATGGGAATGTTTAAATTATATACCCCACATCAAGGTCAAAAAAAATTATATACACGATATAGAAAGTTGTGTGAAATTCGCATATAGGCTTAAACGATAACATTTTTTTAATTTAAAAAACAAAATATCTTCAACCTACCCACACATCTTGAATTTGATTTTGTACTTTGTTTAGAGTTACTATACTATGATGAATCAAAAGGAAACAGAACTGAGATTTTGTACATGCACGGTTGTTCGTGCAACTACCACGAAGCTCACTGCACCTCTCTCTCTCTACTCTCTCACTATAAATACCTCTTCATCCCCAACACTATCTTTCACTACCAACTTCTTTCGCATTAATTATCCTTTTCTTTTTCAAACAATTTGCTTTTAGAGCTTCTTCGTTCCAAGCTTCTGTGATCTGTGCATGGACATGCCTTATTCTTCTTCTTCTTCAAGAACCTCTGCTGAGACCTCCCATGGTGCTTCATCTTCTCCATACAGAGGGGTTCGCAAGAGGAAGTGGGGCAAATGGGTATCGGAAATCCGTGAGCCGGGCACAAAAACTAGAATTTGGCTCGGCAGCTTCGAGACGCCGGAGATGGCGGCCACAGCCTACGACGTCGCCGCCCTCCACTTCCGAGGTCGTGACGCCAGGCTCAACTTCCCGGAGCTCGCCACCAGCCTTCCCCGTCCGGCAAGAAACAATGCCGACGATATTCGCATGGCCGCACACGAGGCTGCCCTGAGGCTGAGGACCAATTGTAATCCAGCAGCAGCAGGAACCGACCTCGACGCATCCAGCGGCTCCGTCTGTATCGACCCTGGGGTGGCGCCGGTCACCGTGAGGCTGTCGCCGACACAGATTCAGGCGATCAACGAGTCGCCGTTGGACTCGCCGAAGATGTGGATGCAAATGTCGGAAACACTGATGGTGGATGAACAATATCCGATGATGTTTGAGGACACATGGCAGAATATTCAGAGTGATTCTCTTTGGGATCCTTAAAGTCATAGGTAATAATTTGATCATTATTACAATATTAACAATTAAATAAAATAATTGACCTCAGTAATTAGTTAGTTAATTAATTATTGATTTACTTACTAAATTGTTCCAAGCCATGAGAGTGAAACGAAGCAGTTAGGAGATGAAACAGCACTGATCAGCTTTTGCTTATCGTTCATCTTTAATAGCATTTCCAGGACTTTATTATTTTTTTAATTCATGTAAATAATTTTTAATTAGTTTGCACTGTTCATAAATATCTATATTTATTTAGATTTGTACAATGTAAAAAGGGCCCCATCTAATTTGAGAGAAGCTGATGGGTCCTTTCTTATAGATTGTACAAAATCTAAGAAATAATTTATAGATAGACTTATTAAAATTATTATAATTTATTATAATTTTTTTGCAATATTCTATATTAAATTAATTAATAAAAAATTTAGTACAATGTAGAAGCATGTGTGAGAAAGATTGTTAGTATGTGCCTACGTGGCAAGTGGATGAGGGTGTTACTACTATTTAATGGAACAGTAGAAGAGAAGTAGTGATTGTCTTAGGGAATGCCATCTGTGTTGTGTGAGAGAGTGACACAAAATGTTTGGTGGGCCCCACCGTGTTGATTACTTTAATTAGTGGGTGAAATTTATTTGAGTGGCTGTGACATTGTAATTTTTATTTTATTATTAAATTAAATTGAGGCATTATTCTACTTCCACTTGTCATAAGGATGAAGTACCACATTATATGATTATTTAAATTAAATTAAATTAAATAATTGTTCCATATCTATGTCTTCTCTGAGCTTGACTTTTTTAAGTGTGTATCAATCAAACATCTTTTGTTCAGATATAACGGAGGAGAAAATAATTCTCAAGGTCTGTTTGGTATCCAGAATCGAACGAAATCCATGGAGATGGCAAACGAAAAATGGAATGGAAATGGAATTGTATTTGAAAAAATAAATTGTTCGCTAAGAAATAAATTAATGAAAGAATTGTAGAAGAATAAAATGACAAAAAATATCTCTAACAATAAATTCAGAGAAAAATATTTTTGCTCAGTGAAATTCTATTCACTACCAGAAAAAATATCATTTAGCAACGGAAAAATCCATCGATAAATGGCTATTTTCCATCAAAAAACTTTTCATTTAGTGAGGGAAAATATTAGTGACCCTTGTTTTAGCGATGAAAAATAGTTATTTAACGACGGAAATGGCATTTTAATTTTCTGATATGATTCTTGGTAAAAAGGAAAAATTATATAGAATTCTGTTAAGTTTTAAATTCGGCTCTTAATATTTAAGCAGGTGTATCCGGGTCCATATAATTTATAAGTAATAATGTTAATACAATCCCATCATTAACATTTTATTTATGTAATTTGTGTGTATATTAAGAATAGATTCAATTAACAGATAAAAAGAAAATTACAACGCAAGCTTTCTGAGTTACCAATTGCCTATAAACAATTCATTTTCACCGTCATATTTGAAGTTCTTTTTATAGTAATGTAGGGGCATATTAGACAATTCACTTTCACCGTCATATTTGATTTATTGCCGCGAAACCCATTGGGGCGTATCCCATCTCTTCCCAGCTGTTGGAAAGTTGTTTCCAAATCCCTTACTAAACAGCGTTTAAAACTTTATTAACTTTTTTTTAACATTTATGCTATTAACTCGTGTGCTATTATAGTTTTGTTTATTTATTTACAACAACAAAAAAACATTATCACATCCTGTGGGGTTAGTCGTACCGACTTTGGGTGTGTTTAGGAGAGAAAGGAGTTCCGTTGGAAGAAATGAGTTTACGAATTTTAGATGGTTTTACGGACTTCAAGATGATTTTTATGGATTTCGAGTTTTTTACGGATTTTGATATAGTTTTGTCTCGACTTGCGTATACCGTTTTGGAAATGGAGTTCCAAATTCTATCAAAGACTTTTATTGTTGGATAGATTTAAAACCCCAATGATCTTCTTCTAAAACTTTATTGAGTATGCATTTTGGCCTTCTTTTATCGACTCTTTTTAAAGCATTTCATACTACTTGATCAACCCCGGTAACATATCTTATTTATTTGCAAATGATTGAAAGTTTAAGAAATTTATCTACATGTGATTTTAATGCCTCTTTGGATGGTAAGAAATAGAGGGAGGAACAAAGTTATGGGGAAATGAGTATGTGTGTTTCCCTCCATTTGGATGAGAGACAAAAAGTGAGAATAATAAAAAAGTTAAAGAGAAAATGAGAAAAAACAACATTCTTCCTCTTCTCCCCTTGACGTGCCTTGTTAAGTTACTTCATTTTCGTCGATCCCAATTTGGTAGTCACTGTGGCTGGAATATTTAAATAAATTATTTATTGTTTTTATTATATTTAATTTAAAAATTATCCACTTTTTATTTTTGTTACCTTGAAAAATAAGCTTTTATGAATCATTTGGTTTTAAAATATATTGACATGAAAATATATCTTTAACAAAAATTTGGTTTTAGTTTATCTGATGATGCTAAAAATTTTGGTTAGTTAAGCTTAATTTGTGGCTAAATTTGAGAATGTAGGCTTAATCTTGTTTTAGTTGAGGTTTGAAGGTCTATTTGGATAATTTGAGGCTGAGTGTCTTTGCCATAGCAAGTGACTAAAAGGCCCCTTCTGGCTCTCTTATGTCATTTGTCATGATGATGAGTATTGTTTGCTGCAATGAATGTGTTAAGTATGAGAATTGTGCTAAAGTCTATGTCGCTTACAGTGTCGAATGACCACTTCTAATAAATATATTGTTTGTGACAACATTTGAAAATTAGAATTTTTGAGGTGTTGGCTTCTTCCTCTGCTAGGGTTTCGGTATTTTGGAGTTGGGGGAGCATTCCTAAACCTTAGAACACTTGGGTAAGTGTTCCAATCTCATTTTTATTCCCTCTCTTAGATTTTCATGGTTTTGAGATGCTAAAAGTTAGGATTTTTGAGAATTTTAAATTGGAGTAAGTTTTGATTAAACGCACATAAAAGGTTAAATCATATTAACTTTGTTATATTTGGAGTTATATGTGATTGTGAGATGATAGGGTTTTGTTGATCCATGTTTTAATGATAACAAAATGCTTTGTTTAATGTTTTGCAAGAATTATAAAGTTAGAAAATGTTTTGAACTTGTTTTATAAAAGAATACATTATTTTTTTTATGTTGATGTTGTAATACTCGAGTTTGGCACATTAATACTTGAGTTTCAAACTTATAAAATGTTTTGAAAATCAATACTTTCAAAGAATACTCGAGTAGCAGTTAAAGTGTTGATAACACTCGAGTTTTAAGGTTTTTAACGCTTAAAACTTGAGTACTGAAGTTCAAAGCTGTTACAAAACTCAACACTTTCACTAAGTACTCAAGTATAAACAAAAGTATTAACAACACTCAAGTATTGGAACTCAATACTCGAGTATCATGCTTCAGGACTTAAGCTTTTTACGCAATACTTCCATGAGTACTCAAGCATAAACAAAAATATTGACAACACTCGAGTATTGAGACTCAATACTCAAGTATCAAGCTTCAAAAATTAAGTTTTCTATGCAACACTCCCAAGAGTATTCAAGCAGAAACAAGTATTCCTAACACTCGAGTACTTATGTCTAATACTCGAGTGTTGAAGTTTTTAAGCTTCTCATTTCTTCAAAACTCTTACTGAACACTCGAGCAGGAACAGAAGTATTGACATCACTCAAGTACTGGTATCCAAAACTCAAGTATTGAAGGTTTTCATTTCAAATACTCTCTCCAATACTTAAGTATAAACAAAAGTACTTTCAACACTCGATTTTCATGCATTAATACTCGAGTATCGAGACAATTTTCTTATACTTTCTTTTGTACTCAAGTGTTGAACAAAAGTGTTCAAATCTTTCTTCAGTCTATTTCTTCTAACACTCGAGTATGGTGAATACAAACTTGAGTACTGCTTTTTTCTGACACATATCAGTCTGACAGTGGACTTTACTTTTTACCATATCTTTCCTCATTTGCGCAATGAAATTTTAAATGCTTACCGCTCTTATAAATGCACTGTGGTTTGACTTATTAAACAAGTATGGGTACAACTCATTCTGTCTCCGCCGCAACTTCAATGTTCACTATTGCAGACGTTCAATGCATGAAGTTACAGATGCATTAATACTCATCAATGAAGTGTGAAGTTGAGAGTAATGGAAACATAAATGTTTCTGATGGCTAATTAATTGCATTCAACTATAAATAGCCAAGCATTTAAGACAGAGAAGCAGAGAACAACATATTGAAAAGCTTTTGACATTTATTCCGTTCAATTACCTCTCTGTAAATCATTAATTACTTTCTTTGTGCCTTTGTGATTACATATTCACTTTTCAAGAGAGTTTAAATTGTCATTCATTATTGTAAACTTGTGAGAAACTCAAGGTTGGGACCTTGAGTCTGTTGGGCGAGATTGTGCTGGAAAACAGAGGTTGCAAGTCTCCGTTTTAGTGAAAGTTGTAAGGGAGAGTGAGATTCCTCATTGTAAAATGTTACTATTAGTGGATTGAGAAATCTCAGAGGCGCTCTAAGGATTGGGCATAGGTCAAAAAGATCAAATCAGGATAAATCTCTCGTGTTTATCTTCCCTTTGCTCTCTAGTTACTTTGTTTTAATTATGAGCTTTGTGATTTTAATTTTTAAAAGTGACCAATTCACCCCCTTTGGTCAAATCTCTACTAACAGGTTTGACTAAGTTATGATAATGTGATGATTTGAATTATTTTCTAATGTTTGGGTTAGGTTAAGAGAAGTTTTAAATTTGAAGTTTAATCGGTTTGGATTATTGATTTACCTTGAGATTTAGTAATGGGTATTTTGAGATTGTAATCCTAAATGTGAAACTTGAGAATTTGGACTAAATGAAGTATGTTAGAGTTGATATTTGGTTTAAATAAGTTAATTGAGTCAATGACTAATGAAGCTGAATGTTGGGCTATTTGAGTTAGGGTTTTTGTTAAGAATTGAATTAATAGAGTGTCATTTGTGTGTGTAGTTGGAGTTCTTGACCTTTGACTATTGTAGTTTTACATTGCTTTCACGAGAGAGATAACCATTTTCCACTTATTATACATGGTTATGACATATTGTGAGTAACTTTAAACTCTTGGAGAATATTGAAATGTTGGTGGCTATACTTTTGATATAAATGATTTTTGAAATGGGTCATAGACATTGTAATTATTAAATTGCAAGGTTCAAAAAATTAGATTGGACTAGTCGGTTCAAGTAAAAACCAACTAACTGGACAATTGTTCGATCTGAGTCAGCATCTAAATCGAAAGATGAGCGACTCTGAGCAACTCGGTGTTAGCCTGGGTAACCTATTGGGTTGGACAAGTTACCCGGGTTATTTTTTTAACATTAAACTAAAATCCAAATCCAAAGATGCTAAAGAAAGGAACTTGAATTTCTTTCCAAGATCTATATCTAGGGAAAAAAAGCAAGAATCATTAGAGTGGGTGAAAAAATGAAGAGAAAAGGTGGAAGGAAACCTGAGGGTGATTTTAGGAATTGTAGATGACTTGAGACGTTGAAGACGATGAAGGTTGACGATGAGAGGAAGTTGGTGGTCAAATACTGTTAAAGGACAGTGGCTTTGGTTACAACATCACATTCTTTTAGTCTCAAAGTTCAAAAAATCGGGCCGGTTAATGAATCAGCCAATGTAGTGGTTCAAAGGTTAATAGGTTAGACCGAAGTTGACTGGGGGTCAAACTGGTATTAATCAAAATGATTTAATTTAATTTAATTAAAATGTCTAAAAATTAGTTTTGAAAATCATATTTTAAATTATTTAATTATTTGTAAAAATTTTGTATTCCCAACCCCTCATTTCCCTCTCATTCATATGGTCCATCTTCTCACTCGTCATTTTTCTTTGATCTTCCTAGTACATACCCCTCTTGTCAAATTATCTTTCATCTCCTAATACATGGTTATTATTTCCTCACTATACTTACTTTACTTTATCTCCTTCATTGTTAGATTCTCCTTTTTTTCTTCTATTGTTCTTCAGAAAGGATGAAAATGCTTTTTGATCAGGAAATGGACATTAATACCAAAGCCTACAATAAAAGAAGATAGGGAAATTCCCAAACTTTTCATCCAGACCCACCATCCATGCCATGCTTTTGTAGTCTCTATCTCCACAAGACATTTCTTTTCATCTGTTGACTACCATGTCTAACACTCGACTTCCATCATCAGAATCCATAGTTGTGATGCTATAGTATGGATTGTCTCTCAGAACTATGGGCCATCTTCTCTGGATAGAATCTCTTGTTGCTTCCTTTCTCTCCCCTCCCTCTCTCATCTTCCTCCTACCACTTTTCTTCTTCCTCGAACATCTACCCCCACTAGGTGCATCATCTTTGATAAGTTGAAAAACAACTCTAGTATCCAACATTTTGACTTTGCCATGATGGAAGATAAGGTTAAAATATAATTGGCCAATTAATGGCTGTTAGATGTACCAAAAGACAAAAATATAATTGGCTTGAAGTGGGTATTCAAAACAAAGTATGCATTAGATGGGAGCTTACAAAAGCACAAATCTCATCTAGTGGCAAAAGTTATGCACAACAATATGGTGTTGATTTAGAGGAAACATTCTCACCAGTAGCTCAATTTGAAACTATGAGACTTGTTCTTGCTTTGACTGCACAATTATAATGGCTAGTTTATCAATTTGATGTCAAATCAGCCTTCCTTAATGGAGAGTTACAAGAAGAGGTCTATGTATCACAACCAGAAGGTTTCATAAAGGAGAGGAATGAAACAAAGGTGTACAAGTTGAAAACGGCGTTATATGGGTTGAAGCAAGTTCCTTGAGCTTGGTACAGCAAAATGAGGGCACTTTCAGCACAAGGGGTACATGAGAGGTGAAAATGAGCCTACCCTAGACACTAAGAAAGAAGGTAATGATTTCATCATTGTTTGCCTTTATGTTGATGATATCATTTACACTAGCAACACTAATGCTCTTATAAATGAATTTAAGTTGAAAATGATGAATGGGTTTGAGATGTCAGATATGAGTTTATTATATTACTTTCTTGGCCTTGAAGTTCATCAAGCTAAAGATGGAATCTTTTTGTCACAAATGAACTATGCTAGAGATTTTCTGAATAAATTTGGCATGCTAGAAGATCCACACAAACAAGTGCTTCCCTGTGACAATGAATGATCTACAAATCCCATCCACTTCTAATGAGATGGTGTATGTCTTTAATTATCTGGTTAAGCGGATGTGACATCCCCCAGTTAGAGAATATGAGTTGTATAGCCTCAAGAGAGTCCGTATAAAGCTTAACCTTTTCCAGCCCTTTGACCTGGCATAACAACAGCCCTTCTCTAATAGCATGTAACTCAGCTTCCGTAGTTGATGCAAATACAATACTCACTTGGAACCCTCCCTTCCAATACTCGATTATTTTATTCCTAATTTTAGAATTGATTATACTTAACTTTGTTCTTTATTAAACTCATTTGTGGTTGTTCTGGATTGTTGTACTTGTCTGGTTTTATCTATTTATTTTCCAATTGATTTTATGAATTTATATTTGCTTCAGTGATCATTGGTTTATATAATTTAATTTAATCAATTTGAATGTCGCGATAGTGCATTCATCTAGGGGAAAAATACATTAATTTAATTCAATTCTTACATCAAGTGATATTTTTATAGTATAGTAAGCAATATCTACAAATGCGATAGTAGGAGTAGTTATTGATTAAAAATATTAGATTCATTGCGATTGCTTGTGGGTTTTTCTATTAGACTTGATAATTTTAAAACTTCCATTATTTTTAATTGAACAAGGATAGTCATTTACTTATTTTCAAGAGCGTCTTCTATATTTATATTTCAACCCAAATTCCTTTTATTTATTCCAATCATATAAATAAAATCTAAAAAAATAGTAGTTTAGGATTTATTTTTTCTTGCATGCAATTATTTATAATTAAGAAAATTAATTTCTCAAATCAACCTCATATTTTATTGCATTTTAGACTCTTAATTTACGTAGGGAAGTTAAATTAAGACTCCTTGATAAGAGAACGATCCGAGTATTGCACTCTATTGCAATTCTTGGTAAAAAATATTTTGCATTTGATCACAAGGAGTAAAGATATAGTCAAATCAATGGCGTCGTTGCCGGGAAGTCATATTTTACTCTCTTTGTTTGCTAAATTTCAATTTCATGAGGTTTTATTTTTTAATTAATTAATTAATTTGTTTATTTTAATTTTCATTTATTTATTTATCTATTTTATTTATTTATTTTTTAAGAGTTAGTAGAATTTTTTCTTTTCTTTTTTTGTATATCTATAATTTTGAGTATTATTTTTCCTCTTTGCATAAAAAATTATTTACTCATTCATACTTTTTCATCCTTCATATTTTAGCTTCTTTATTTTATTTAAATTGGTGTGCTTTGATTCATTTTCCTTTCCCCCCTAAGTTCTCACTCTTTTGTAGATAATATGGATGATGGTTTCTCTCAAAGCCTTGGATCCATATAGGATCAACTTGAGGATCTTCAAACATGGATTAATTGCCAAAGGAGATGTTCACTTGGTCAAGAATGTGGTAGCCCATTTTCGAATTCACACTATGATTCTTACCACCAATTTTCTTCCTAGACCTTCCAACCATCATATCCATCTCATAGACCCTATTATGAGCCTCCTCCATCATATAATCCATATTTTGAACCTATGCAACAATTACATCAACCATCATATAATCCATTCCCTCTACCATATGAACCATATCAACAACACTTTTCACCATCTTACCTACCTACCCCACCTCTCCATGCAATCTATATGACTATCCTTTCCAACCTACTTTCCAACAACCTCAACCATCTTGTGAACCTTCTCCTTTGCCTCAACCTATTACGCCTCAAACAAGTGGACTAGATATTCTTCTTTCTTCCCATAACTTGGATGCCTGACCAATGTCTTAACAAGAAAGTATGATACACTAAAGGAGAAATACCTTGTGCTGCTCATGTAGGGAACAACTGAAAGTTTTGAGGAGATGGCAGACATTGATGAATTCTTTATGGCATACTATGATCCTATGCTATAGATAACAACTAGAGGTGAAGATGGAAACCCTTAGCCTACAGACCTACAAGAGAGTGAACATGAAGTTCAAGCTCAAGTGTCAAATGTCACTCCACATGTGGAGAGTTCCCAAGATCCTATACCTTCATTCAAAATAACCACACAAGGTGCTAAAGTGAAGCAAGTACGTTTCTAACTTCCAGATGAGTCATCCCATACCCTAGGTGATATTAATCATATACTTGAAGAGAATAACCCATTTCTAATTGCTACTAATTCAATTGAAGCTTCTATTGATGTGGCTGAGGATGGGGTGAATGAGGGAATTGTAGTTGACTCTTCTCACATGTTTGAAAATGTCAATACTCATTTGAATGCTTCTAGCGGCATTTTAGTTGGGGATGTTACTTGCACTGTCACTGCTTCCTTATATGATGAGCATGCTTATCTCATAGTACTAGACATGATGGTGATATAGAATTAAATGGGACTTTATCTTGTTCTTTTAATAATGATGTTATATGCATACTTTGCATTGATAAAAAGAATGATAAACTTATGGCATGCCATGAAAAGAACTTTGGTAAAGTCCATGATGCATTTAATAGTACTAGCAGTGCCAGAATTGATGAGCATGAATCTCTAGAGGATGATCCAGTAGTTAAGGATTATGAAATTTTAACTTGTAAAATTGCAAATGAGAATAAATTCTTCCATGAGAATGAATCCACTAATGATTGCAAAGATGATGTAGTATTGTTGCAAGCACAAAAGAATTTCGAAAATTTAACTGTCTGTTTGGTTCCTACTGAGGGGAATCTTATTGACTTTCTTGGTTGTGATTCATACTTAGATAGTTTTGTTCTTAATATATTTTCAATTCACTTTGTATCTCTCCATATTTGCATTCTTGGAATAGATACTGCTATTGGTCCAATGTTTATTTTGCAAAATTATACTAAACAAGGTTGTGGTTATAAGTCCTATACTTCAAAGCATTTACCTATTAATCATGAGCCAATTCCTAGAAAGTCCAATGCATGGGAGATGAAATAAAGAATTCATGTTTCTCATTCAGGATGAAAGCTTCTCTTACAAGAGTCGACAGAGATTTAAGTGGAAGGTCAATGGGCATACCACAAGCTCTACCATGAAGAGCAAAGATCCCTCTGATCACACGGTTGTTCCCTTCCACCCTACTCCTTTGCTTAAGGTTGCATTACTGGTGATATCTATTTGCTGAGATAGTTAGATGTAAGGGTAGGTGAGGGAACGTTTCTAGTAGTTGTAGTTGTTGTTGTTTATTTTTGTTTAGTAATTGTGTGCTTTGTTTATTTTTGATTTTGCTGAGATAGTTATACTTATTCTCTTTCATTTCACATTATCTTATCCTATCTCTCATTTCTCTCCTCTTTGTAATAGTGATGTGTTGTGCTTTGATTTTAAATCGGACTTCACAACTTCGACTTCACCTGAGAGTTTGGGTTAAGATAATATTGTGTTTTATTTTTACATTGAGGACAATGTATTGTTTAAGTGTGGGGGAGGTGTCTTCATGCTTTGAGCTAAACCCTTTATCTATTTCATGCATTTGCCTATTAAATAAAGTCAAAATACCCTTAAAAATGGCACATTTTTTTTTAAAAAAATACACTCTTGGGCATCTGAATTAAATCCTTGTTATCTTATTTTTGTACATGTTGGGCATGTTGAGTTAATGCATCTGGTGATTGCTTCTCTTA
>JANTPZ010145476.1:1097-52050 GCA_025593235.1 Vachellia pachyceras | reverse complement strand
AAAAAAAAAAAAGGAGAAGGATTTAAAAAAAAGAATAACATAAGGACTTAGTTGCAAAGTGAAAATCTTGGGGGGCAAAATTGTCATGTTACACTCCCTTCATTTAACATCATAATATCTCCTGCACCCTCTGCTATTCATTCTTCGTTCCAGGCGTTGCCCGAGCACGAGAGTGAGAGCAAGAGAGCGTCGTTTATGGCGGTGACTGTTCTCGCCGAAGGAAAGTGTTTTTTTCGCCGGTATAAGCACGGATTCAACTTCAGGAGAGGAAGAAATTAAGCAAGAAACTGAGTGGTAGAGAAAAGTTATGCGTTGAGGGCACAATAGGTGAGTGAATAGCGTCCCATTATAATTTTATAAAGTGTATTCTACAATATTTTACATTTTTATTCAATTATTGCAATTTAAATATTGTTTCACTGATGAAGATTTATCGAAATTATTTAATCATTTTATTAATTATTGTAAAGATTAAAGTGTTATAGCATGTATTCAAAATGTTTTATCGGTGATTTCATGCATGGAGATAGTGAAGATAAATTACGTTCAAATGATATATACTTCATGCATGTCTGAAAATGATTT
This sequence comes from Vachellia pachyceras, assembly GCA_025593235.1. Lineage (NCBI taxonomy): Eukaryota > Viridiplantae > Streptophyta > Magnoliopsida > Fabales > Fabaceae > Vachellia > Vachellia pachyceras. The sequence goes on along the minus strand of JANTPZ010145476.1, from coordinate 51,465 downwards.
GAGATGTTACTTACAAACTTTCATGCTGGGATCTAGTTATAAAGTATTCCAAAATTGTTTTATCATTGAAGATTATTTGAAAGTTGATCCCATGCATGCTTGAAAATGTTTTAAGAGGACTGAATACAGAACGCTGGTTACTAACAGCAGTACTGTTAGTCCTTGGTGCACCATGGTTAATCTCGATCTCGCCTGTTATTCGTGGGCATTGACTCACGCCTGTTATTTGTGGGGTTATCCCCGCGCCTGTTATTCGTGGCCTTGAGCCGCGCCTGTTGGTTACTTACCCTCGTGAACTGTGTGTTCACGCCTGTTTTCATAGCCTTGAGCTACGCTTGGTTATTTACCCTCGTGGATTGTGTGTCCACGCCTGATATTCCGTTCTGTTGAAGTCCTACGAAAATTGAGATTTGAATATTATTTTTAAATCGATTTTGACAAACGAATGGTCTTGACACGTATTTGAGATTCTCTAAGAAATGATTTGTCATGCAGATTTAAATGTGACTTGATTATACTCTGTAGAAAATGAGACTTGTTGTTTCGATATGCATTATAGTTGAATCATTTAGATAATTTTCTTAAATTTAGACAATTTTTATTTATGGGACGTTATTCACCGGAAATTTATTTTGGCCTCAGATAGCCCAGCGACTCTATAGCTCTGGTTGAGCAGCAACGAGCCTCCCTGTTGTTTTTAAAGATGATGGCTTTATTGTGTAGCTGTTGTTCGATGCATAAAACAAAAACTTATATTTATGTACCATTTTTTTAAAGATTAGATGCTCCACGTAGTCTATAGGTGAGATCCATGTGCCTTTATTATATCTTGATAATGCCGAATATGTTTTATTGGTATAATCTTGTGAAAAGAAATGGTACGTTGTGTTATGTAGCATTTTGACGAATAGCATACGTTTACAAAACAAAGGCTTACGGGGTGTGAGATCTCTCATAGTCCGTGTCGGTCACCTCTACATTTTAGGGCGTGACAAAACCAAACCCGAAAGGGTTGATGTGGGACTCGTAACAATGCATATTTTCAAGATTAATTTGACGTCCTAACGGCTCCATAGCATTTCATTTCATTTAACGTTTCACCCAACCTCATGTCAATCAACCCTTTTGAACAAAACCTCTACAAGTAGCTACTCATTTCAAGTTGGTCGGCTCTTAATTGAAACACCAATATGTGTGTGTGTGTGTGTGTATATATATTATATAATAGCACAATTCAATGGAAGAACTACACCCAAAAATAGCTGGTGAAGTTGGAGTGGCATGTGGGAGTCATGATATCTAGTGTCATCCTCTCAAGCCTCTCCAGCTACATCCATTTTAATGAGCCCCGTGGAATCGCATTATCATTCATTACAACTTCGTGTTTATAAAATCCGGGATTGAGCTGTCCCACTACTACTGAATTTGGACATACACCTTTCAAATATGCAACGGTACGTGTGTCCTGTCTGTATACAAATAACCAGACTCAGGTTCTTCCTTATGGAGCTTCGAAAGGTCACTCCCATCAGAAGCACATAAAAACTGTAAAATTCACTTTCAGAAGAAGGTCAAAATATACTATTTGCTTCACTGATTGAGCATATCTGTATGTGCGTGCGTACGTATTGTAAGATTGAAGTCTTCTGAATAATAGAGAGAATGATGGAGACTAGCTTGGTACATGGTGTAAAGTTTTAAAAAACAAATGTGGTGCGGCGAAAACGAATACAAGTAGTTGCGGGATGGCACGCTCATGTCAACGCCATGCGCATAAATCTTGATCTTCACCTCTTCAAATTTCTCGTTAAAGAGAGTTCTATATATATATATATATATATATATATTTGCTTCATTAGTTATGGCATGCATATTTGTACTGAATGGTTTGAGTTTGACTTATTTAATTTATTTCATGGGTCCCAAGTTGCTAAAATAAACCAAGTACGAATGAATGAACTCTGAGATTCTTGGCGGAATTAATTTGATTAATTATTAAGTAGAGAGACGACAGGCATTGGTGCAACTCATGTCATTGTGGAAATCTGCATCTGACATAATACAGACATGTACAGGATATTGAGAAAAAGGTTGTTATTAGTATTAAATCAGTGATGTCAAACTTTTAATTATCTTGATGGATAATGGCCATATAAGTGTTTGATGATGACCAAGGCACTAATACTCCACACCTAGTCTTAGGCAACTTTGACATCAGATAATGAACTATTCATGTGCTGAGGGCGTCATCGTTAATCCAAAATTATATTAGATCTAAATAATATATACCTAATAAGCTCACTAACCTGGTTGATTATATATATATGAATTGGATATACAATGAAAATATGCATGGTTCAATTAAGGTAGTGAGTTGACTAAATTCTCTCTTTCTCATTTGTGCACCTTCAAGTTTATTTGATTAATTTAATTAATTGACAACGAAACTAATTGTTAAGTAGAATATGGCTGTGCTGAATATAATTCTAAGTTAGAAAAGTATCTCGTAATTGGTGACGCAAATTGTTAGCGCGCACACACTCACAGATATATATATATATCTGTGTGTGTCTGTCCGCGCTCGCGCAAAAAGCATTAGGGTCACTAACATGACACCCAACAAATTAAGTAGCAGCAAAAAAGAGAGCCACTGAGGAAGACATATTGGATTAACGCTGGTAACACTTTCATAAGCATGCACCTAAAGAATTGCCTATGCTACGTTACAACTAGTTACTGCAATGGATAGATAGAGGTTAATATAATATTCCCGTGCTTTCTAATACAAGAATTATTTAACCAATTTAGGTAAATTAAAAAGGCACAACAAATTACTTAGTTAAGGTAAATGTGACATGATCTTCTTAAAATATCTATGTATAAAATTAGATTATATATCATTTCATAAGTTAGTTAAATTAGTTTAAAAATGATAGATGTTATAGATAAAATGAAATGAGATCTTATATTTAGGATGAAGGTAGGAGGAAGGTCAAACTTCTAACTAGATTTATAGTCAGTACAGGAGGGGGAGTTGGCGGAAGTGATTGAGCTATTGGCCTACAATATAGTTAATTACCGATAGACCATGTGCAGAACGTAATTTCAGTTTTTGATTTATTTAAGAATTTTCCCCAGACTGTATATCCTGGAGAACTAAACTGATTATTGAATTAATGAAAGATTAAGTCATGAGGTGGTCTAATAATAATCGGCATAATGGCCAGAGCCTAGATCTGATATATATTACGTTGAAGTACTGTCTCATCAGCTCGTGACTCATTCATAACTTGTTTAGTTTCTCATTTAAACAGGCGTTTTCACTAAACTTAAATCTAAATTATTGGAGCAGAAGCATTATATCATCGACTTTGCTTATTATTCTTTCACGTTTGGCAAAATGAAGTTAATTGAGTAAGACAATATCCCCCCCCCCGGCTCTCTCTATATATATATAGAATTTGGGATTAACAACGTAACTTGTTGATCAAAGGAAGAGGGACAACAAAAGAAAGATATATAAAGCCACTTTTATTTGTTTATTTCAACTATGAACGTTTAACAACTGACGGAAGTTGATGTTTCAAGAGAGAAGAGAAGAATGGTGTACTAGAAATAGTGGCATGAGTCCACCTGAACACAGAGAACACCTTCGAAAGCAGTTATCTTTTATTGAACCCGATAATACTCAAATCTGATTGGTCAGGTAACCCTATGGATGTGAAAAAAAGAGTGGCGTTAGTCAGTGATGCCAGGGGTTGGGGCCTTGAGGACTTAATCGTTTGGAGGAGTAATAAGGGTTTTTGCTGAGTTTGCCAAAGTTCGCACTGAGTTGCTTTGAATTTTGAAGCAGTGATGCATGGTGACGGAACCTGCAGCTTCGTCGCTGGGTTGTTCATCTTCTCAGGCAAGGCCACAACTAATGCTCGACCTTCCACCTTATAATTATGAGCCTGAAGTGACAATATCCCTAACACTATTATGAACCATATCACCACCACAAGTTTCTCTGTGTTTCCCATTATTATTTCTGCTGTGTAGCACATGATTCCTCACGAATACCCCTCACCTCCTTATATATTGTTCTTTCTCTTCCCTTCTTCTATTTTTATTCGCACCTTCACATTTATAATAATCCACTCCTCTCTTGCATTCCTTAGTTATAATAGATATATATATATATATAAACGTACAGCCTAAAAAATTGTCTTCATGAACTCAAGTCACGTATATTTTGGATTATTTCAGAGTTTGATTACTAGCTGTTAATACACAGCTACTTAACTAATAACTTCAACGGATTAAAAAATTAACATGTAACCTAAGATTATATATCAATAATTAAAGCATATTGGCCCTATTTGGAAACACGTTTGAAAAAGTTAAACGTGCGTTCAACAATATTTTTCTGTAAAATGAGATAATTTCCTTCACACATTTACCTCGTAAAGGGTAAAAACACTTATTCACTGCGTTCCCATACGAAACCATTATACTTTGAACCAAACCTAAATCTCTAACTAGCTATTATAGTGAGGACCAGAGCTAACAGTAATAAAATTAAAGGCAATAATAAGTGAGTTTGACAGGCTATGAGCGTATGTTTTGTTGTGATTATTATAATAATGCATAGTTAACCTGTGAAATCCAAACACGAAAAAAGAAAGGAGTGAACATATTATAATGAAGTCTCATAGATAATCCAAATCGAGATTCCGAGGATGAGTTACAATATAGGAATAACATGCCAAACAAGAAGAAGTGAAGGTGAGGTCAGGAGGATTCCATGTCGTCATCTTGAATCCAAATCATTTCATTGGAGAATCGAAAGAGCATGTCATTGAATTTTCATTAGGATATATGTTAATTTGCGCCGACAATGCCACTTTGACTCATTGAATGAAATGGAAGACCTTTCGAAGAGTAGAAAGGATATGTATGCTTATAGAGCTTTGAAAGGCCGCTTGATTAAACCACTCCTCCCATTCTTTTTTGCTCATGTTCATGCAATTACAATTCTTTTTTTATTTTGGGGGTTCCATAAGTTGTGTATTTGCAACCCATTACATACATTTAATCATTCTTATAAAAACTAGATGATTTATTTGTAAACATTAAAAAATTAGTTCATTTAATTATTTATAACAAATATATTTTTTTCTAAACTATCCTATTTAATAATTATGCATTGGAGATTTGGAGTTAACTTATAATTAATAGAAGTGTCTTAATGTGGACAATCAATAAAAAAGTTGTATAGATATAAAAGATAATATAAATTGAGTTCTTACATTTAAAACTAAAGTATATAAATCTCATCTTTTTGTATCTAGGATGGGGGCAATCTACAAGCCATTTCCTGTCACCGGCCATCTTTTTATATAAACACTCATGCGTGTTTTGAGGGGCTATCAAGATCATAACATGTTTTGAGGCTTAGAAAAATGTTTCTGGAGGTACTTACAGATCACCTTTTAATAAAGTATTCACATCCATAGCGAGATTTAAATTCATAAACTTGTAAACTATGAGTCGATTCCTTACCAATTAAACCAATATTTTTTTTAAGCTGGGTTTTTTTTCGGTATAAACCATCCGGTATCCTGGGTTCATTGCCCGCCCCAGACTAATCCGGACCCCCCACGACGAGACCTTACGATGGTAGCGAGGTACCAATGGGACAACCTCTTTGAGGTTGCGTTAATTATCACGTCTATCACTCCCCAGGGTAGTACCGGTAAAGCGGGACAGCCCGCTCGGGTTGGCGGGCTGGGCGGGCCAGCCCACAACCCACCAACTTTTTATTTTTTTAAAAAAAAATAAAAATAAATTCTTTTTTCCCCTTTTTTACCCAGTTTTTTCTTATAAGATTGCATATTTATGCTATTCTCTTTCAAATTCTATGAATAAGTATTCAATAATTTCCTAAAAATATATTTTAATATTACTTTTTCCTTTGTAAAAAAATATTGGGATGAAAAAAATGTTAAAAAATACATAAAATATAATTTTTAAAAAAAATAAAAAAGCGGGTTAGGCGGGCTGGCCCGCCAACCCGCGGGCCCAACCCGTATTACCACTACTACCCCAGGGTTCAAACCCTCACCTTGAGAAATACTGGTAGTAGCCTTTATCAACTCTACCAAATACCCATTCGTTGTTAAGTTGGGTTTTGATTCAACAGATATAAGCTTCAAGCTAAATAATTGTGAGCGCGCGCGCGTGTAGCCCAGCATAGTCAGGTTTCTCGATCTAAAAAGCCCTTTATTTGGGACCAACAAAAGATGGATAGGGCTTTCATTTGAAGAAGCCCATTACTTTAAATGTTAATAATCATGGGGAAAATAAAATATTGGAAAATTCAAACTTATATTACACCATAATAGTACTATTTTTTAGCCAAATAAGAAGTCAGATACAGATTTAAAGTCTAAAAATAAAAATTTAAGACAGGATATTACTTGTCAAAAGATTTTCTGATTTTATTCCGTTTGAATGTTAAAAATAGATTAAAAAGAAAATAAAATAATGCGCCGGATTGTTGGGTTTCTATATATTGTGGGAAATAATTGGATCTTGATTGGGGTTTGGGCGGGTAAGTGCGTATAAGAAAGGAGCCAAGCCCCTCGATTTCTTTCAGTTTCGACTCCGCCCTCAAATTTTTTAATCTTCCCCCTTCTATTCAAAATTTGGAACTTATATTAATTTAATATAATATTTTTTTATACAAAGGAAGACAAAAAAACTAAACAACTAATTTAATATAATACTAAAATGTTTTAGAAAATAATTAATATATTAACTAATTTAATTAATTTTATTAATCTAATTAAATTATTTAAAATTAAAATACATCCAACACTCTGAAATATTTTCTTATATATATTTAGTGCTTTCAAATATTTTATTAAATATATTTAGAATTTTAAAATATTTTTTAACAATCAACCATTTAAGTACAATAAATACTTTTAGCATTGAATACATATGAAAAATACTTTTAAATAATAAATACATCTCAAAAGCTGCATTGTAAAAATAGTCGAGTGTTAAATAAACTTAAATCAAATTAATTAAATATATCTTTAATCAAAGTATTGAATAAAAATTCTGACAAGAGAGAAACAATGGAAGAAGATTGAACTCAAGAAGCCTAAAGATTGAACTCAAGAAGCCTAAATTCGAAAGCTGAAATAAACGTGTTTGTGAATTTCATTCGGATTGTAAAATGAAACTACCAACTACGATTCCTTTGAATTTGACCCAAATTTCATCTGGAAAATGCACCACCAGATTCTATCATTCAAATTCCCCTACCAAATTATAAACGACAAGAAGAAGGAGAAGAAAACAGATGGAATCGAGTCTATGGCTCTCTGTGTGTGCGTGTCTATCTGAAACACATCCTCAACGATTTGGAACAGCAGATCCGATGCTTTGAATTGGAAATGGCATTTGTTTTGTGACGAGAATTTGAGTGTGGCAAAATTGATGAAGGAGTTGTGGCGCCAATTTCCGGAGCGGAGTGGACGAAGAGACTGGTGATGTCGGCGAGAGGGATCCTGTTGATCTTGAGCCGCCTTCTTCTCTTCTTCTTGAAGGAAGGAGCAACAGGAGGTATGACATTCTTTGTAGGAATCGGTGGAGCATTCTCCTTGTTACTCTGATCCGACGCGATATCGACGGCCACGGCGACCTCCTCCTCCATTGCCGATAGGCTCGAATGCCGGATGGGGAATTGGATAGATAAAGACAATGGAATGGAGATGAAGCATGGTGAGATGCTGAGGTTTGTGTATATATAGATAGATTCAGGGGTTGAACGAAATCGAAGTGGAGATTTGAAAAGAGGATGAAGGAGGGAAGTGAAGGAAGTGAAATGAAAAGAGATCGAAAATTTTGATGGGAAGGCGCCCGCGAATGTGAATGTTGGGATTTGTCATTTGCGAGGGGGCGCTAAATGAAAGGGGGAGATTTTTAAAAAATAAATAAAAATGGTGAAAATGGGGTATTACTAAGGTATTAAAACCCATACTGTGGTTAAGGTAGTAGATTAAGAGTTAATAGATTAGATCAGAATTAACCTATGGATTACTATTGATTTGCCTCATGTTACTTGGGTTATGACCGATTTACTCTGAATCATACCACTTCACTCCGAGTCAAAAATTCCTAGATTAGAGACATGATATGATCGGCTCGATTTTTCATTCAATGGGTATTTCCATGGAAATACTAGTGGATTAGAGATAGAGCTGGGAAACGGGCCGGCGGAGGTTGAGCCCGTTTGGCAGCCCGAACCCGTTTAGGCCCGTCACCTTTTTTTCATTTTTTCATTTTACTTTTTTTATTATCTTAGTAAAAAAAATTTTTAGAAAAAAGAATACAACAAACTTACATAAACTTTATCAAATTCATTTAATTTTTTGAAAGAAAAATACAATACATCTCTAAAAAAATATAATCAACAATGTTTACAATAAAAAAAATATAATACATAATCAACAATCTTCAAAGTAAGTATACATTTAAGAAGAAATAATAAGATTTAAAATAATATTTGAAGCTATTGAAAATTTGAAACATCATCCACTTCCTTCTAAAAAGTATAAAAGGTTAATTTTTAAAAAAAAATTAAAAAAATTGGCTGGCCCGCCAACCTGCGGGCTCAACTGGTTCAGCCCGTTTGACCCGTTTAAAAACGGGTTGCCACCCGCCTCAGCCCGTTTTCCAGCTCTAATTAGAGACATGAGGGAGCCGAAGCGGTAAACAGAAGATATTGGATCCGTGTGGGAAAACGGTAGAGAAGATTTTTACGCAAGTCGAGATAAATATATGAAGAAAATTATCTCATTTTACAAAAGAACACTATTAAACGTATTTATGTAGAATAAATAAACTTTTTCAAACAATCACATTAGCTTACTCGAAATTTGAATAGTTTTTGGATTTCTATTTTCCCGTAATATTCCAAACTAAAACAATTGAGGCGCTAGCGCCACCTTCCAGGGAACCACTAAAAATTTGAAGCCTTTACTTTATACGATAAGTTGGAAAAAAAGTTGATTTACAACCTATACAATTATAAGTTTAAATCCTATTATCAATGTGAGAATTTTGTTGGTGATAATTATTAAGTATTTCTGTAAACATTCTCTAACTCTCAAGACGTGCTCGAACCTTGATAAATCACTAAAACTCAACTCATTTAAACTTTTTTTTATAAAAAAAAGTTGAAGTATTTTTTCTTTCCACTTTTTTACATTTAATTTTTTATGCAACTATTTAATTGGACCAGATTCAAGTTTTATCAAATCCAGTTATTAGTGGTTTTTTAAGACATTATTTTCTGTATTAACAGTAACTCAAACTCAATACATTATATTTAAACAATTAATACACATTCTATTAAGATTAACATTTTCTCATTTTAATTTTAAACTAAAATTGGTAACTTGGCTCCTTTTTCAATTATCATTATTCAAAACTCTTCAACGTCTTTTTTTTTTAAGAAACCTTGTTATATTAAAATTAGACTGAAAGGATTTTATCTACTTCACAGAGCTTAACTAAACAGACCTTCCTTTTAATTTTATTATTACCCTGGATTGATTTTATGAGGCAACACATGTTAATATAATATTCTGATATTGATGGAGCTTAAACAATGTATGCTTAAATAAAATTCTTGAGAAGAGAGAAATATGCAAGATTGAAGATGTAAATGTGTCTGTGAATTATGATAACACAAGCCTAATCGGTAGTGAACTGGAGGATGTAATAGTCTAGAGGGGGGAGGTTCTCCTTGTTACTCTGATCCAACGCGGCGGTGGGCTCATCCATGGCCGATAAGCTTCGCTGCCGTCAGAGAAGCAGTGGAGGAGAGGGAATGAAGGAGGGAAGTGAAAGAGGAGAGATACAAAAATTTGGAGGAGAGGGTGAAAAGGACAAGAGGGAGATTTTCAAATTTTGTTTTAAAAGAACTGGCCAATTACGGAGGGAGCGAAAGCTGAAATAAAACGTTTCGGCGCCTTCCTTGATAAAAAGAGCCAAACCCAAAGATCTAATATTCGTTCAATTTAATTGTTTAATATTATTATGTGTTAAATTATTATTTATACCATCATATCTTATATCTTTTTTGGAAAATTCAGTTTCAAGTCTCAAATAAGCAATTTATTTATGAAAAAGTTCCATGGATGAAAATATTTATTTTGAGGTCCCAAGGCAAGACCTCATGTTGTCAACGTCAGCGCATGGTGTTGTCATTCTCGACATATGGTGTTATCATTATCGACACATGGTATTGTCAACACCAGCGCATGCTGTTGTCGATATAAGGACCTCATGTTGTCAATGAGACCTTTTCGTAAATATTTTCATCCATGGGACTTTTTTGTAAATAAGTTACTTATTTGGGACCTCAGAATAAATTTAATGATATGATGTCATTTACTGAACTTATTTGATGAAGCGTTTAAAAAAATTCAACGTACGTTAAATAATATTTTTATGTAAAACAAAATAATACCTTTCCCGGATTAATAGAACTTAAAAGCCCAATTTAAAATAAGAGCGAGCATCCCACCCCACATAAGGACAGGATCAACATTTCCATGCTCTACAGTTATTTTTTTCTTTTAATTTTAAACTCTTAAAATTCGATCTCAACGGTTCATAACTGTAGACTATTATTGATTATTATATTTTTCTTACGTTTTTTTCACCACATTGTGAATAGCTCATTTTACGGTAAATGTGTGAAATTGATTATCTCATTTTACGAAAAAAACATTGTTAAACGTGTACTTAAAGTGTTTAGAAGCTTTTCCAAACACTCCCAACATCCATCATATGTATACTCGACGCCCGCGGGAAGTCTCACATATTAACGATTATTTACCTATTATCTAAATTAAAGATAATATTGTCTTTTTTATTAAGGGGTGGTTGAGTGGTCATAACATAATATATGTTCTTTTTAATTAGTCGTGGAGTGTACTTTTTCAATGTAATTTACTATTAATTATGTAAGAGAAATTTTATATCAATTTATGTAACTGTGTATTTTTTTTAGGCTATGAGAAGCATAGTAGTAGTGTATCATATGCTCAATACCAATGATAAATTAAACAAGTGTGGCCAGTACAACATATTGGGCCCGTTTGGCAAATTGCTATAAGCCACTTATAAGTGCTTATTCATATAAGCCGGGGCAAATATGTGGAGGAGATTGTATCGTTCTGTGGAAAAGCACTGTTAAACGTGCTTATGAAAATAAGCCCATAGTTACCAAACAGGCCATTGTATAGTACTTATGCACTAAATTTTCGCAAACTTGGAAATAAAAGTATTGAAAAGAAAATAGATTATTCCATGGGGACTTTGTACGAACTATTATTACATACTGGTAATACCCAATAACTCGATTCATTTGTTAATTCCCTCAAACGGTCAAACCTTTGATTCATACTATAATTATAATATATTAACGAAACACACAAAAAAAACTTTGATTAATTATTTGCCTTCACACCACTCTGAACTGGTTGGTATGCTTCATATTATTTTGCGTCTAGAAGTATGGGATTCTCACATTGGATGATTAACCTGCTGGATCAGTGCCAAAAATCAAGACTAATTAAAACTAGCCAGCCGTTAGTTCTTTGTTAGATGTTAGTACGTACATGTTCAATTCTTTAATTACTCTACAGAATATTTATAGAATATACCTTCTTCATTAAGAAAAGGGTCACTTGGCTTGCCTATTTTGGTTGATGGAAAAGGTGGTTGCATGTTAATTATTGTACAAGTGTCTTGCAGATAATTTAATATAGGGTTAAATGGTTAAAATAACTCGGAAATTTTTGCAAATGAGCGCCGGTCATATGGAAGTTATCGATAGAACATTTTGTATCTGGAAGCTTTAAAACAAGGTATTTTTGCATCTACCATTAAAAATGTTAACTTTAACTATCAAACCATTAATAGAAAAGTTAATCAACTTTGATGATCAACATTGATATTTTTAACGATACGGGTAAAAAAGCCCATTTTAAAAATTTTAAATCAAAATGATCCATTGATAACTTCTGTGTGATCAATGTGCATTAGTAAAAATTTATAGATTACTTTTGACCATTTACCCATTTAATCTACAGTATTTACATGGTTTTACAATGGAGACATAAGTAAAAGCAACTAGCTAGTACTCCATTAACTTAAAATTAGGTGACCGTTGGATCAATGCGATCGAGCTAACCTTTGCAAAACTAAATACAGAGATAAAAGCTAATTGGTATAATACGATATATATTTGCATAAACTTTTATACAAAATCAGTTTTAACATAAACTTGTTTAAATAATATATTGAAAAATCAATTTTCAAAGTTTTAAAATTCGAAGAAAAGTTTAATGCTGAAAGCAAATAAAAAATTGCTCATCAACTTTTAATAAAAAAAGTCAGATGCCCTTGAACATTATCAAACATTTGTATTTTCATCCAACTAACGTTTCTGTTGTCCCAAAAACTAAGTTCTGAGGCTTCCTAGGACAATGGAATCATGATCAATCTAAAAATCTCAGTCCGGAAAAGAAAAATAGCGTAATAATCCAGGAAGCATATCTTAGTTATTAGAAGTATAAAGGAGCATAATGAGAAAGGCATATAGGAGGAGGCGAGCTGAGTGCGTTATGTGCCTTTTAGCAAAACCACACACTTCATAACAGTGGAAACTGCAAAAGTACATTGAGAGAGGGGGAAAAAAGCTGTTATATGTCATTATCAAAGCCTTCAAAAGATGTGGCTTGCAAGTGGTAGCTCTTGAGAGTTCCCTTCCCTCTATCATTTATGTTATAGCTCTTCAATAACAATGTGGGCTGTCACAAAGTTCTTCAACAAGTTTAGGTAATATATTTTTCTTCAGTCTATGAAGATTAAAGAGAACCAAAAGATCTTTAGACTCTTCTGACAACAATCTGCCACACTTTGCAGAAGCATTAAGGAGGCCTTACAGGGCCAAAGGTATACATTTTCCTTCTCAGTATGCTTCACTTCTTTTCACATACGCCCCCCCGGGGTATATCTCTCGTTCTTTCTTGCCAAAAAGCTCTTTTCAACCCATGTGATGCCTCCACAACTCAAAGCAAGAGGTTAACGTTCTTTTGTTAAGGATGCTTGTACTATTTTTTTTAAGTTTTTTACTCAATTCAAAGTAATTTTATGATAGGAATTTTATTGGATTGAGTGAAACTGTTTTTTACATGATTCTGAATGTTTGACGAAAGCATGTATTTTTTACCCTACTCAGTACAGTTCAGTTGGGTTTGAAAATTGAAACAATGCCTTATATTCTTGGGCAAATTCTGAGTGTGCATGGAGAAAAAAAAGTGACCACCCCTATCTACTGATTTACTCTGTCCTTTTACTCACTGAAGGTAAGAACAGATGAATATACCTAAATTCCTATAAGAAGCTGTGAGTAATTAACTTTTGTCTGTATGTTGATAAGGGCTTGTTTGGGGGGTTAAAGGCGACGGTGGTGGGTAAGGAATCTGAGATTGAAATGGCAGGTTTTTTTACCTGGGGATCGGCAAACATCAGAATTCAGAGTAGAAACTAGCAAGCAAAGCAGAAATGGCGTCTGCTTGAAGAAAAACCTAGAAGAAATCAAAATCCTCAGAAGGGGCAAAAGCAGAGGAAAAAAGAATAACAGAAATCTGGATTTCAGTGGGAATCATCAACAATCACTAAGGCCTATACAGCCAAGAAGATCACAAGAATCACGAAGAACAAAACTTGAGCATATACAATCATTTTCAGTATCCTCACCAGCTTGCCCAAAACCAAAACCCACGTGTGAAAGCATATTTTCCAACTATACACAACCACATCAGGATAAGGAGGAAGAAGAACCAGTAAGTTCCAACTACACAAAAGAAAAGAGACGAATGGGCATGAAGAGCACAGGAGGAGAGATAGTTCAGGTCCAAGGAGGCCACATTGTTCGATCCACTGGTAGAAAAGATCGTCACAGTAAGGTTTACACTGCAAAAGGTCCTCGTGACCGCAGGGTTCGACTCTCAGCTCATACCGCCATTCAATTCTACGACGTTCAGGACCGTCTCGGCTATGACCGACCCAGCAAGGCCGTGGATTGGCTCATCAAGAAGGCCAAATTCGCCATTGATAAGCTCGCTGAGCTTCCTCCCTGGCATCCAGCTGCTAACACCGCTGCTAATACTGAAGAAGCTCCTGAAATCGGAACTGCAGAAGAAACAGAGTCCTCTAGTTACAACATTCAGCTTCAGAGGCAGTTTGGTGAGAACCCTGATAACCATTCTGCTTTTATTTCTTCGCAGATGGGCACTGACGCCATAGCTTTCTTCCCCACCACCACAGCCACTATGAGTTCCTCCATCAATTTTCAGAACTACCCGGCTAATATAATCTCCAGAACTACCAACCCCAGTGAAGATCTTGGACTGTCTCTTCATTCGTTTCAAGACCCAGGTCTGATTCTTGGCCAGTCATCACAAGGGGACGCGAATCCCGCAGGATTTGTGACCTGGAACAATGACGCCGCTATGTTGGTGGGGCAAGGTTCGACATTTTCTCAAAGGGGGACCCTTCAGTCCAGTTTTTCTTCATCTTGGAATGACATTGCAATGACTTGTTCTTCTTCGGAGCAACAGAACAAGTCCCAAGCTTCGATCTTTGGGAGCAGGTTTCTGTCTGATGGAATGGGAATTCCTGGGTTCTGCATTCCCGCAAGGATTCATGGTGGGGAGGACGATGGAATTGCTACTGATCATAGGCCATCTTCTTCTGCTTCTACTAATTCACGTCGCTGAAACTGCGCAATGCCGTTTAGTGTTCCATCCTTTTCCATCAGGTACTCCACTGAATAGTCATTTTCTTTTGGTTGAACGATTTCAGAGACTGAAAAAATATGTAGTTTGTTAGGTACCACTTCGTTTGATTTGTGCAAAGATGGCATCTTTTGCTTTTATTGGAATAAATAATAAATATATTCATTCTTCTAAACAATTTCCCATGCAAAACTGCAAACTTACACAACATTTCATCTCCATCATTGTAAGCAGGAGTATCTCTGTTGTTCATCAGTTTTGCAACTAAGTCAAGATGAGAATCAACAACTCCCGATGGATGCAAAATTTGTCTGGTTGAGCTCAACTCTTTGCTTTCTTGTTCTTGTTTTTCTTCTTCTTGGGGGGTCGAAAACTTAGATACAGTTTTATTGTTATTTAATATCAAGCTCTCCAATAAACAAATGATACATGAATAATCTACCAAGGAAAAAAAAATTCTGCTATCGTATGTGTATTGGAGATCTTAATGGCAAGTATCTATAAAACTAAATCTTAAGTCTATTCAGCTTCTCCTTATCACTTGCATTTAGCCATTTACATTGATGTTTTAGTTTCCCGTTGAGTTGGTTACCTTTGAATCAACTGTGCTTGACGCATGTTGTATGACACTTGGCTTTAATTAAAATATGTCTGTTTTGGATTCCAGAGTTATTGTCACTCACTGTAAGATCAATTAGTCGTCAAGAATAGCCATGATAGCTCATCCAATATATACATCTGAAAAGCAGAGGGAAAAAACATATAGTAGTTTGGTTTTTATTCACACTTCAATTTTACAGAGAGATTACGGTTTTTTATATCATTGTCTCCCAAGGACAACGTTTAAAGTAAGACCTCGTAGGCCAAGCACTCTCTGAATCGTTCGGTTATTTGTCTCCCAAGGTCATTCTTGTCGAAGCAAATTTGACTTCCTTGGACTACATAAGAATTCTAATATGGCTGAAAATGCACTGCTTCATTGGATTGAGGCAGCAGTAATGAATTAGATTAGTAACCTCTAATCACACATTGAGTTCAAGTTTAAAGTCACTAAGGAAACAGTCGGTTTTTTTTTTTTCCATTTTTGAAGAACTAGAACACAATTTTGAGGAAATGTTGGCTTAATTCACGAGTTCGAGCTTGGAAATAAGCTGTACAAAAGCATCTATTTCAGAAGAAGCAGTAAAACAAAATGTCGAGTAAAAATTGAGAAGATTTCAAATTTCAAGATGAGGCTTTTCTTCATCCTTGGTCTCCGCTTATGGCTTAAGTCAGGGTTTGGCATCATCGTGGCCTTCACGAACAGAGTAATGAAGGGATAGAGTCGCAGAGTCATGGAATTTGAAGTCTGGTCCTTCCTTGCTTGAAGTTGGCCATGCGGACTCATGGATAACAACACAAACAGCAGGTGACAGTTTAATGATAACTAAATTGTAATTATTTGCCTTTTGAGCCGAGTAGTAATGCTATAAGTTGGCTCATGAGTGCTGCATTGTTTCGGAATTCTGGATTGCTCTAAATATCAATTTTTCAAGCCATTCATTAACTTTGTCAAAATAAACATTACCCTAGTAATTAAAATGCACTTTTTTAATACCTTGTGAGTAATATTGCCTTGTACATATATGTACACACACATGAGATCACACTAAATGCAATGATCACAGTTGATAATACTGCCTTCTAAGAGGTTAGACAAATTCAGCTCTTAACAGAACGAGGGAAAACGAAGACGATAAGTGTGCTGCCACTGTTACAGTAAGAGTCAACCGGTCTAATTCTGGCAGCAACCGAACCTCACAAGCTTTTATTTCAAGTAAAAAACCTCGGAGATAGACTCCTTACACCAGTAAGTTGTAGCTGCAGAATGAACGAAAATCAATGACAAAGTACATGACTTTAATGTGTTTGCTCCATGTTATAAATCATTAAAACCAGGTTTTGGTAAAAGTACGTAACTACTTGGTTTCACTAAATATACGATTTTGGCTCCTATTAAAAAATGATTTTGACAACTCTTATTGTGAAACCAAAAATTTTTTTTTTTTAAATGTGAGTGACTCTTGGTCAGTTGTTAAGAACTTGAATCCTTCTCATGTCAATGACAAGCCAACGAAACCCTGAAGCACCAGTCCGATTCAAATAGATCACACAGGGTTAAGGCCTCGACAAAATGGGACACTCTATCGTACTAGTGAAAATGAAAATTCAGAACATATGAGGAGCACCGAAGTATCTTCCATTCATCGTGAACCATATTGGTACAAGCAATTTGATCCTAGATATCTGACCTGTTGTACCACATAAACAAGGAAAGCCTTTGCCAATCCTCTGTCAAATCAAAGTGGAAGGTGATTCATACACAAACTACTATCCTAAAACAGTCCAGGAAAACATGAGCACCAAATGACTGATAATCAAAGCCCAAGACCAATTCCCAGTAACGTCACTGCAGCCACTCGTATCTTGATCTTCAATGGGTCCCAATCCAAGAGGTGAAGAAGTCGAACCAGAAAAGTTTCCACTGATTGCTGTTGCTGCTTTTAAACTGAAGCACAAAATGGGATAAACTTTCAAAATGTAGAATTCAATGGCGCATTGTTCAGAATGTAGGTAGTATTTCTTGCTAAAAAGGGTCAGTGCTTTCAATTCATATGATGCTGAACAAACAAAGGTAGAAATCACAGTAAAATTACGGCTCACTTACCTGGATGGGAATTTGCAGTTATCATGACCTGAAATTCGAAGGAATGAGACATGCCTGAATAAGTATCTCGATCAAATTTCAGCTATTGAAAAAGAAAAAAAAGAACTGCTTGGCTTCAAATTCAAGCCTCGCTCTCAGATATCTGAAAACAAGGAAATTTTGAAAGCTATGATAATCATAGCCCGCCAAAACAAAGAGGAATTTGAAACCAGCAAGAACATGACAAGGAAGGAAGTAGGAAGGGAAGAGAGAATGACAGACTAGGGTTAAGGGAGGTAATGGCGGCGGTATTGTCGAAGTCACAGCTATCGTCGGACAAGCCGTGTTTGAGGAAATAGTCGTTGAAGACATACGACGCCGTATTCTGGATATTCGAAGGGTCATAGCAGGGTCCTCCTTGCTGGATCGGGGCGCAATCAGCTCCGCCCGCACTGCATGCCCAGTCGATAGCCGCCTGCAGGGCAGAATCTTGGGCGTTGTTTTTCGCCACGCACCACAGTTCCTGCGCCGGAAGGACGCCATTTTGGGACTTCAAAGACTCCCGGTGAATCTCGGCATCAGAAATCGGGAAAAGCGTCGTGGACAGAAACAGGAAAAGTGTGAAGTATAGCGAGATACAAGAGATTTTGGCCGTGGTCATTGTCAAAACAACGTGCTTGAAAGCCGAAAAGCGACAGTTCTAAGACGAATTTACGCTGTAGTAGAAGAAAAGAGGTTTCTGGGAATGGCAGAAATATAGCGGTTGTGTTAAGGAGTGAGATCGAGGAGGCTGTACAGTAAGTGGGATAGAGAGTGAGAGCATCGATTATTATTATTATTTTTTTACCTTACGTGAGTGGGACAAAATTCAAAATGAGATCTAATGGGCGAGCCATATTAATATTTTATTTATTATCCTTAATACATGGTTACTTTTTTAGGATATCTGAAGAAATAAATGATATATTTATAAATTAATTTATCTGATATAAAAATTAATTATATACATAAATATTTTAAAATATACATTATAGAAAGTATTTATTAAATTTTTTAAAAAACTAAAATATAATTTACTCCTCAAAAATTTCTCTTGCCAAATATTTACTCCTTAGAAATTATAAATTATGTTTTTATGAGATTCAATTCATGCTTTTTATAAGAAGTGAAATAGAAGATTTTGGTGATCATCGAGATTCATTCCCAGAATCATTCTTCTGCATTTTAACTTGAGGAAACAAAATTCTTAACTTTGAATCAGAATTTACCTCCCGAATGTTGGATGGGAATTTTATTCATGTATATTTTAAAAAGTGAAAATTGAAGTGATGACATGGACCTCAAAATGGCAACTACCCAGTGATAAGAGTATCTAGCTTTTCACAATCGTCCGTTTGAAAACGCGATAGAGAAGTACTATTATGTAAGTAAAGGTAAATATGTGGAGGAGATTATCTCGTTTTGCTGAAAAACATTGTTAAATATGCGTTTAACTTTTGAAAATATTGTTCCAAATAAACCCTAATTAAATTAAATATGATTGGATCATGCTTGATTCATGATTTTCTATCTAGAATAGTTTCCCCTCTTTTAAATATGCTGTCTTATTTCATTGTGATTATTACCATTAATTTTAGATTATATTTTCCTATTTTAATGGATTAGGCTTTGCATTCTTGCTTTGTTACTCGGTTTAACTTAGAGAGAATTGTGGATAAATCATCCATTGCATTTTAATTATAGGATGAGACATGTGCATTGCACCAATAAGAAATTAAACTTCCATGGTATGCACATACAAGTGGGTCTCCACAATACACAAATAAACTTCCACGAATATGCAAAATGGTATAAAATTTCACATCATGCAGTTGACCTTTTACAATATGTAACTGATCTTCCACAAATGTGCTATAGGTAGTAGAGGTAAGCATTAGGTAGCCCGTTTAAAGTTTCAGGGGGTACCTTAACCCATTTAAACCCTTCTAAACGGGCTGCAAATAATTAGGCGGATTTTTTTTAACAACTAGTTTTATATTTAGCCATATTGCAAGAAGGGAACAATCGGCAAAAATGATGAAGAAAAATAAACATTACATTAGCAGTCGAGAAGCAAAACCAGAAGACACCACAATGACGGCCCTTTCAATGACCATCCTAAAATCCCTCTCCCCTTATTATTAGCCATCCTCTTTTCTAATTCCATTACCGCCCCAA
This sequence comes from Vachellia pachyceras, assembly GCA_025593235.1. Lineage (NCBI taxonomy): Eukaryota > Viridiplantae > Streptophyta > Magnoliopsida > Fabales > Fabaceae > Vachellia > Vachellia pachyceras. Next base: position 31,689 of record JANTPZ010145476.1, on the reverse strand, counting down.
GCTCTGTACACTCTCATTTTTCACACACTTGGTCTTGACTGTTTCTTTTTTATCCTAATCATATTGTGAGAAGGAACTAGTCAAGATGCACAAATGATGGCACATAAAAATTAACATTTAAATCAATTAACATTACATTATCAGCCGAGAAGCAAAGCCAGAAGACGAAGAGTAGAAATGGAACTATTTAAAACAAGAAGAAATGGTGAAGAAAATCAAATGATGAGCTTACCTAAGGATGATGAAGAAGCTGACTACGGAAGAACCGAAGAAGCATGAGGAAGGAAGGGCCAAGGAGAAGGAGGGAAGTCGTCGTCAATTCAGCTGAGGGAAGTCAAACTTTAGGAAAGCGAAGACAAATAGCAAAGCGGTTTATGCAAAGATGAAGTCATAAGAGCAAAGCAGTGGACGGTGGATACAAAAACATAGAGCAGAGCGATGACTTGTGGTTGCTGGCGTTAGGGTAAAAGAGCGTTTTGGTGAGTGGTCAATTGGTCTCACTGTCTTGTTGAAAAGAGGAGATTTAAAACATATATAACGGGTAGGTACAGACAACCCGTAGTCCATCTCATTTATTTCTCTCACTGGCGAGTTTCAGCTCGTCCATCACTGACCAAATTGGGGGCCCAAAACCAAGGAATTTTTTGGGTCTAGGTAGGTTGGTTTGGCTGGGGGCATTTTATTCAACCTTAATGGGCATACCTCATTCTCTAGTTAATATGGTAATGGTTATTTATCTCACATTATCTTTATAATTTATTCTGATTTTATCTCTTGTTGTCTTTTCCTCAATTTTATTTTATTTTTTCAATTATTTTTTACAATAATAATTAATATTTAATTTAACGAGTAAAGTATGAAATAATTTATTTTTCACCTGGAAAATAAATCTTTGACGATGTGAACTGAAATAATTTTTTTATCAGAAAAATAAATCTTTGATGATATTAACATGTGGATTTGATTTATACCCTTTCAAAATTCAAACAAATATCACCCTGAGCGTAAGAGTGAAGGTGACATTTTTTTGATACAAACGGAAATAAAACAAAAGATAAAACAAATAAAAAAGAGGAACTAAGTAACACCTGCTGCCTTCAGAAAAGCAACCGTAGAGGGTCCATTAAGGATATGGTGTCCAAAAGTACTACCAAATGCATTTTTTCCATACAATCAGCAACTTCATTTGCATCTCTCTCGATAATTTTTAAACTAACATCCCAGTCCCGCTAGAGCATCATTTTTATCTCGCTAATCATGCCCAGTTCTTCATGAAGATCCGATACCTCCTTCTGGAGGAGGCCGATAGTTTTCACTGAATCTGAGGTCAGAGTAAGCTTCTTTACTCCATAATCTCATGCTCTTTTAAGCCCCATTAAACAGCCCCATAATTCCGCAGTAAGCCAATCTCCATGGTCCAGACGCATTATAAAGCCTTCAAAAATAACTCCTCCATTCATTAGGATGCCGCCACAAGTTGCGGTATCAGAAGTATAGGAGTAGAGGCCACAAGTTGCGGTATCAGTAAGCCAATCTCCATGGTCCATCATGACTTGTATACCGTCTGAAATATTCTCAGAAAGAGGTCGTATGTCAACTTTACATCTACCATTTAGATTTACTCCACTCATTTTAGCGCTCGAGCGAAGAATACAGTGGTGGATGGTTTTAGCTTACACTAAAGCGACATTTATGCTCTGGCCTCATCTTCAAAATCTATAAATAGCTTGCTCGCTCCACAAGGATGAAAGTGAATTTCAAACAAATATCACCATGAGCGCGAGAACGAAAGTGACATTTAAGCTCTGGCCTCATCTTCGAAATCTATAAATAGCTCGCTCGCTCCAAAAGGATGAAAGTGAATTTTAAGCTCTGGGCTCATCCTCGAAAACTATAAATAGCTTGCTCGCTCCACAAGTTGCGTCCTTCGTTGGTGTGATAGTCTCAAATCTTCAGGTTCCTTTCGAAACCATGACCTTTCAAAATCCTAATCTCGTCGGAGATGAATCATTTAGATGCCATGAAATCACACATTCCGATTCCCATTTCTTCAAAACCCTAACCCCCGATGATCATTACTCTGATCAATTTGCTCAACTCCTCGAGATTCCACAGGGATATTCGGTTTCATCTCCCCAAACCGCTGATTCTGCCGCCAGATGTCACGGAATCAATTGAATCGAGAGCTAACTACTGGGGAGAAGCTACAAGTTCTGGCCCAAACCCTCAAGCCCATTCCATTCATGCCCTCCAAAGCCCTTGACTTCAAGAGCCACGAGTCACTCCTAAGGCGACTCGGGCTCTGGGGTTTTGTTAAGTTTGATACCACCATTCGCAGCGATCTTCTAGTGCAGTTGATAGCCAGTTATACACCTAACTTGCGAGGCGGTTATGTGAATGGGATTAAGATCATGGTGAACAGGGCTGACTTGGGGCGTGCTTTGAAGTTACCTGCGGAGCCCACTTCGGCTTCAACAGAAAACGTGGTGGGTACACAAGGATTAGCGGAATCAGTTGCTTTCATTGAAAAATTGGTGTCAATGAGGATGCTTTTACACGATGATAAGTGTACTATGCCTCCTGAGGTTTTGGATTGCATCAGGTTGATCAAAGAAGGGCATTTGGACATGATCGATTGGGCAGGATTGATATGGAGTATGGGGGACAAAGAGTTGATGAGAGCCTCACAGTTAGAGAACTGTTACTATGCATCTTATTTGCAGCATTTGATTAAGACACAACATGATGAGTTGCTGAGAGAAGAGTGTAAGGTGGACATTTTTGAAGTGGAAGAGGAGCAGGTTGGAGACGACCACTGTATAGATGTTGACGATTAAGGAAGAATCTGGACAGTGGCCCTTATTGCAGCAATGCAATGTTATCAACCTGATTGGTTCAGAGGAAGAAGAAAATAAGGATGAGGATGACTGCATTCTCTTGGGCGAGATGTCTTCAAGAAATTCTTCATTGGGAATGCCTTCCGGAAGTTTCATTAAGCAGGCAATGGAAGCAGGACAAATGCCTCTTAGTTCTGGGAATGGGTTGAGTGGCAATTTTGAAGATTTTTTCACCTACAGGGAAGATGCTCATCAAATGGTTTCTGGACATAATAAGAGATATTTTAACCAGGATGATTATAACTTATATCAGACCCCTAATGTTGGGAACAAGAGATTGAGAAGCGATAGCATCTGGGAAGAAGCTAAGCAGCGAGTGGATTTTAACATGTCTATGGAGAACTTACAGCATTTGATGGGAAAAGCTAGGATGATGTACGTAGCAAAAGCACAGGATTGTGAAGCATCTTCCATGGATCAGCAATTCTTGCTTAATGAGCTGCAGAATCGTGATAAGACGATCCAGCATTTGCGGGAGACACATATGGAAGAGAGTCAAAAGGGACAACAGGAGGTATATAGGCTCGAGAGGGAACTGTATAAGATGGGAGAACTCTTGAAGGACTACAGAAAAGCCTTAAAGGAAACACAACTGGCTTTAACTGAATGCAAGCTCCGTTGTCGACAAGCCACTGAACCTCTTTACAAGGACCTTCCTGGTTCTGAGGGTGATGGAACCAGAGTAGGAACGTGTGAAGACAAGAAGAGCAACAAGTGAAGCGTTTGGTGATTGAGAAGGCAGAATTTTGAAGAAGGTTGATGTTGGTGAGGGTCAAGCAAAACTCTTCATTGAGGTCAATGCGAAACGCTAGTATGCATGTTTTATTCTCGAAGCAGTTCAAAGTACAATACCATGCGGTGGGCTGGTCAATAAAGTACAATAACAAATGTAGTACATAGTTAATTTTTTTTGAATGAAGTACATAGTTAAATTTTGAAGTTAATTGCATGAGACCATGACTTCGGTAAATTTTTACATTGTGAGATTGAATCTCCCAAGTTATGATCAACAAATGACTGTTTTCTCCGTTTTGCGAAAGTCCTTGTTGAAATCCTACGTTTTATTGACCAGTTAATATTCACCAAGAAACATGATATATAGGCTAAAATTACTGATGACGACCACAAGCATAAATATATTATTGTGTGTGTTTGGGAACTCCGTTGGGATGAATGAGTTACGACTTCCAAGGTGATCTTATAGATTTCAAGATGATTTTACAGATTTTAAGATGATTTTTATGAATTTCGAGATGGTTTTATTTTGGCTTACGTGCACTGTTGGGAAAATGAGTTCCTAAACAGGAACTTTGGCACACAGTAATACATAAACCATATTCATATAGGCAGGCTGTACATTTAGGATTGACTAGAGTTATTCTTTTTTGCCCTTTCAGAAGAAAAATGGTTGACAAGGATGTTACCTATAGATTGCTTGTCCCATGTACTTTTTGCGCAGGCAAGTCTCAAAAATAAACTTCCACAAACTATCTTTTGATTGAATACTTTGCAGATGATAAATGTTTGCATAATTATACTTAAGCTTTATATTCATTTTTACAAGTTTTTATTAGTTTTTTTATTCAACTAGCTGAATCAGTTTGTGCACGTAGATTTTTTCCCCTTTAAAATATAGCTTCATCTTCAGGGGAAATTTTTAAGTTTTAAACCATAATCTATTTACCTTATAACTGAATTAAGCTTTTGATTATCAAATAGTTTTAAAATGCATCACTTTATCTCATAGTTTATCGCAAAAATTAGATATGATTTGGAACCATGGTCTTCACACGATTACTTATTAAACAGAGAAAATTTAACATGGCAATATATCTATATATATATATATATATCATGTGATGACAATCATACAACTTGTAGATCTGCAACGTCTCAGAAAAAGGCATGAACGAATCAGATCTGCAATGTAACCCATCAACAGGTTCTGTGACACCACCATGTGAGAGAGACGCTGGTTTCTGGACGTTAGCACCGGTGGGAGAGACGAGAAATAATATCGCGTGGAGAACCGTCGTCACTGGCTGAGGATCAGTGAGCGGTTGGCGAGAGTGTGGATGAGGGAAGGAGAAGGAGCATCAGCAGAAATCTAATGAAGAGATGAAAGTCATCACTTGCGTTATCGGACGAGCCATGGAACCACTTCGCTACCAGTTTTTATGGAAGTGATGAGTTTCATGGACAAATTTGCACAACTAAAAGCACTTCATGATACTATTTACACTTTTTTTATTAATTTTTTTTCAAAGAAAGATGATTACATTAATAGAAGGCAGTAACAGAATATATATCAAAGCTCCCCCATGAGCTAATAATTCAAATAACAATAACAAACCCCACCATTTAAAATTAATTAGAGCTTAATCTTTACAAGCCAAACCATGTCCCAATAATCCTCCCCATTAAGTATCCAGGTTTTGAAGACCTCCTCTACAAGAGAAAGAAAACAAAAAATACAACAAAACCCACCAGAGGACCCTTCACGGCACTCACTTGTCTGCTTTTCTTTCATCCATTCCAACTCAGCCCCTCAGCCCCACACCAGTGTTTGCTTTCCAGCTTGACTTAATAATACACTGTTCATCCCCAAAAATAAAAAGAGAACACCAAAGTGAAGGGAAAAAACAGAGAGGAAAGAAAGGAATCAAAAGACAATAATAAAAATTAAAAAAACTGAAAGAATGATCTCATTATATTAGTTATAGCAGACACAAGTGTTTCATCCACCCTCTTTAGATTGCCACTGGTGCGCGTGTTTCCCTGCATTCTCAATCATGCAAAACTTTGAGTGGTCACCTTCTTTAAAGGAGGCACATCACGTGACAGCACAGTTGATTTGCAGAAGCGTACCAATGGCCATGGCCTCCCCCTCCCCACTTACAATATTGCTATGCTTCTCTCTCTCTCTCTCTCTCTCTCAGTGTATATATTTTCTTCATGTTTTGGCTCTAATAAAAATTCCCACCATCACTGACCCATCACTAGTATATGGTACTATAACCATTCAATACCTCACATACAGGCTCAGAAGAAAGTGTTTTCCCCCTTATTTCTCTGATCCCTTTCTCTTTCTCTCCCCCCATCCCATCTCCTAAACTCTGCAATTTTCTTTCTTTATCCATTAATAATGAAAAGAATCAATCACTCCATGAAATATAAAAGGCTAGCTACTCGATGATCATACTTTAGCTAGGGAGTCTTCTAGGGAGGGTTTCAGACATTGAGAAGTTGATGTTCCTTTTCTGTCTTCTTAGCACCGCATTCTGAGTTCGTTTTTGGAGATGAAGATGGTGATGGTGGCCCTGCAGCATTATTTTCCATTTTCTTGAGGTTTTGGTGGTGATAGACTTGCCTCAGTCTCTCTATCTCCCTCTTCAATGCCTCTTGATGAGCTACATATATAAATATTAGTCATAATACATACATATATATATATATCAGACTTTTTTAAAGCATACTACTCAACTACCACTTGGGAGCAGGGCACATGATCGGACACATTTAAATACGCGTGCATGCAATGCTTTTACTAAAATCAATGCAAGGCTGTCCGGTTTCATAATTAGGCTGTTTCCCTTCTAAAGTAACGAAATTACTATATTGCAGCTTTAACAAGAGAAAAAATAATAATCGTATAACATTATACACACACACACATTAACGTAATGTGGTTTTATTAATCTTTGTTCATCTTTCTCCAAATTATAGAACAAAACTAGCTAGTTAGATCCAACGAATTAACTGACGATGGATAGCTTAGTGGTGCAATATCATTTCTCCTTTTCTTTATGACATTCCTGCGTTGTCATGATCTCAATACGATGACGGCACTGTGTCAACTACTGATGAAATTTACAGAATCTTCAGCTTTAATTCTTATATACGCACTAGAAATCGTATATGTTGTTATATTTTATTTTTAATTCTTTTTTTGTGATCAAGGGCAGATAGGCCTATGAACCCCATAATTCCCCCCGGTATCCGACGCCTTTTCCTAAGTCTCTCTGCCTTCTTCAATGGATCAAGTAACCCGGGATAACTGACTAATCCGGATTAAGGATATGATTTTGGTAAGGTGCTTTGCACCAAGAGTGGGTAATCCCCTCCCAACTAGCGTAGCTCTAGATTTGAACCCGCATCCACCAGGAGGAGTGATAGTTGCCTTACGCTCCCCAACACTTGTTAGTTATTTTATTTTTAATTTTTCTCATGCGCTTGATGTGCTAAAACCCATTGGAACCTAATTAAATATTATGTTTGTATATCGTGCGAATCAGTTGAAGGACAAAAGCATCCGCGGATTTAGTCATAGATAGAACTTTTACGACTTTAAACTTAACGATTATTCCAAGAAATCTGAACATCTCGATGAAAGGTTCAGATCTCATAACTTTTTGAGCCTTGAAATATCTACAACATGTTTTAACAGTACCACCAGTTATGTTAGCAGATTACTAATTTGCTCTTAACTGCTTGTTAAATCAATTAGTGAAATAGATAAGAACTCAGTTAGCTTCTTGGTCAAAAGTATAGTACCATCCTTAAAGATCTTGTCCTGGGCAAGGGCAGCGATTCTTTGCTTCAGCGCACCGTTGTCGACATTTAGAAGCAATCGTTGATGATCTAAAAATGCAACTCTTGGAGATAACACTGAAACTTCGGCCTTCATTGGTCAACCGAAGAAGAGGAAAAACATTACTTTAACATCTCAAACCATTCCATGTAAGAATTACAACGAAAAAAATTATATATGAAAATGTTGTTGATGAACAACAGAAATGAACACACCTGTAATGAAGTTACACTTCTTTCAAGCTCTGATATGTACTGCAGCTTCCTCACTCGTGACCTTTGTGCAGATTGTCTGTTTGCCAGGATTCTGATGCAAAATAAAACCAGGATCAGAGGCAGATCAAAGAAAAAGTTCTTGCCTAATTAACATCACATGGGCCATTCAGTGGGAAAAAGTAAAAAAAAAAACATCAGGAGAAGAAATAAATTAATCACAGGTTTCTTGCACGTAATGGCTGCGTTTGGAAACATGTTGGGGAGCCCGTTTTGGCTCCCCAAACCCATTCTCACGCAAGCCGAGACAAAATTCCTCTCACATAAAGTACCTCGGAATCTGTGTCCGTTTTCCCAACGGGTTTCCAAACGAAGCCAATATTATTTCCGATATTTTCTTCAGAAGACACCAACACTAACGAACTCATGAATCGAATAGCAAAATGGTCAAGCCAAAAGAGAGTGAAAAGGAAAACAAAAAATTTAGCCGTGAATGAATGATGACTATAACACAGAGATGCTCATAAAAAATCTGACATGGTCATTTATTGTGGGTGATGGGCTCACAAAAGGCAATATTAATTGTCTAAGATGAATGGAAGAATATTATTACCTTTTCACTCTCTTAGGATCAGTAATTTTGTCAGCGGAAGAAGGTGTGTTATTTGGAGCTTGAGTTTCCTGTTCGTGTTGGCTTTCAACCTCATCTCTTTCGTTCTTCACCTGTTTCTGCTGCTCATTCTCCTTCTCCTTCGGTTGGTTCTGGTTTTGGCCGTTTTCTTTCTCATCATTAATGCTGGTATGATCAGAAGGGCTCGAAGGATTCGAGGACGACATGGTGGGGGGCATGGGAGCGCCAGATAAATCGTCTGTGAACATAGACGTGAATTGATCATCATCAAATCTATCGAACTCATTGTAACCGCCCGGCCTCGGAGGAATCACGCCGGAGTTACCACGGCAATCGTCAAGCATTGGCGCCTCAATGAAGGCAATGGAGTCGCTCATGGATCGCCTGTGAGCCCCTCGCCGGGCCGACGAGAAGTCGAGGAATTCGTCCACCCAAGAAGTATTTGGATGGGCGGCGGCGGGGTTGGTGGCCACATTATTTGGCGACAAACTTGAGAGGGAAGACATCTTCTGATGGGAAGAAAAGTCAGGCCAATTGGGGGCCATGTTTGGGATCTTTGGAGGCAATTGTGCCATGATAATGACACAGAACTCAAACAAAACACAGCAAAATCTGCTCCACAAATGAAATACTCAAATTTGCTATTTGCATGCAGGGATGATGATACACACTGCTTAAGCCGCCAATGAGAGAGAATCCAAGAGATGATCCTAAACCAAGCGAGCGAGAAGGAGCCTGCAATAATAATACATGCAGGAGCCGCTGGGAATGAATGTTATCAGGAAGGATGGCAGGGAGAAGAGAGCAGAAGAAACAGCAGCAGCACAACCATGATTCAAGCTTGTATATGCATTGAGATATATAAACACATTCATGAATTAATCAATTATTTTCCCCCCTCGATCCGTGGCTTTAAAATCCCAACAAATCTTTCGGGGATTTATCTCTGAAGCAAGATGATAAAGAAAAATGACAGGATGAGGAGGGAGGGCACAGAGTTATAAAAATAGGAGTGAGTTATGAGAGAGAGTGTTTGTAAATTGTATGTATGTATATGTATATATGTGATGGATCTCTGTGAGAGAAGGAGATGGATAGAAAAAGAGAAGAATCAGAGAGAGAGAGGGAGAATGGAAGGGGGTGGGGTCACATGGCGGAGGTGGATGGGGAAGGCAAGAGAATGGACAGCTATACAACAGCTGGGAGGAGAGGGGGAGGGTGTCAACGGTGTTACTGCAAAGTCGCCACTGGTTTCATTTTTATAACACTCCTCTGTCACCCAATCACATGCCCTTATTAGTTATTACCCTCTCTCTTCATTTCTCCTTTTTTATATATCCTTCTTCAATTAGATACGATTATGTTCGATATATATATATATATATATATTATATACTAAATATAAACCCACCTTTTAGTGCAGATTTATACATACATTTGTTAGTGATATTGTGAATGATAACCTTCGTTTCAATCTCTTTTCTTTTGCTTTTTTTTTTTGCGGCAAGCAGACGCATTTGCAACATTCATCGCTGCTAGTTCATACTTAATAGAGCGATGTTGTTGGCTCCATTTGGATAGTCCGTTGAGAAAACGGACACAGATTCTAAAGCAGTTTATGTGAGAGAAAAAGTGTTTCGGTAAGCGTACCCGTTGTGTAAACGGGCAAAACAGACGGAGCCGTTATCAGTACGTGATGAGTTCTCCATATTTCATTTATATGGAAGAGTTTTCATATGAATAACAATTAAAATTATATTCAAAAAATAACAATTAATTCATGAGTCCATAGAACATCTATGCATAAAAAGCCAATGTATCCAACAAGGCAACAACACGTGGGTTCGTTTGGGAACACGGTAGAGAAGTACTTTTACGTAAGTCAAGGTAAATATATGGAGGGGATTATCTCATTTTACAGAAAAACACTGTTGAACATACTTTTAGTTTTACTTAACTCTTTACCAAACAAATTGAGAGTCAATCAAGTATAAGGTATCGGTACTGCTAGTTTTAAAACTGAAAACGATAAAAGTTGTTTTATCTTAATAAGAAAAAATATAAAATCCAACATGATTGAGGGCTTGTTCAGAACCTCTATACAAATGTTGTAAAACCTAGATTTTTATCTAAGACCTAGGTTTTATCCAAGTGCTAAATTTTTTTTAAAGCTATTTTAGATACAAAACTTCGGTTTGAAACCTAACTTTCGATAAAACTATTTTCTTGTCAAATCACATCATTTCTCCTAATAAATTTTCTCTTTCTTACTTTCTCTTTCCTTTTTTCTTCTAACTCCGTAAAAGTCAATAACTTCTCAAATACAATCTTTTAAAGCCTAGATTTTGCCTCGGAATCCGTAAAATCTATTTTCCAAAACTTAGGTTTTACCTCAGAATCTGTAAAAAATATTCTCTAATGGACTTTCAAATAAGTTTTGACTTGTCTAAGATTTGTAGCCGAATTAACTAGTAATTAATCGGTTCAATGGTTCATTAATTATGGCTTGTTTGACAACCAATTCTAAAACCAAAGTTTAGTTTCAAAACCTAGGTTTTACCTCAAAACCGAGGTTTTGTTCAAACAAATTTTTTTCTTCCCAAAAGCTATTTTGGTTACAAAACCTCAGTTTCAAACTTAGGTTTTAAAACCTAGGTTTTCTCTTTTAAACTTTTTCCTCTTTCCTCTTTCCTACTTTTTCTTTCTTTCTCTTTCCTACTTTCCCCTTTCCTACCCACTTTTTTGCCTCGAAATCCGTAAAAGCTAATAACTTCCCAAACATAAATCACTTTTCAAAACCTAGGTTTTGCCTCGGAATCTGTAAAAGTTATTTTCCAAAACCTAGGTTTTACCTCGAAATCTGTAAAAGCTATTTTCAACCTCACATCCAAACAAGCTCTTAGTCTATTAGGTTGTCAACTCAAATTGAATTTTAAAACCATGGTTATTTGTGAATTGCAATACTCTTAATTTACCCCTCTCTAGCGTTAACAAGCTTTTATTATTATGGTACCTAACTTACAGATATTGGGTTCGTTTAGAAAAGCGGTAGAGAAGTACTTTTACGTAAGTCGAGATAAATATGTGAATGAAATTATCTCATTTTACGAAAAAAATACTGTTGAATGTGCTTTTAGACTCTTGAGAAGCTTTGACAAACGGAGCCATTAAATGAATCTTTGGACTAAACAAGAAGGATATATAATTTTATTCTTTGATCCCAACATCTTAAGATGACAATCAAGGACCTTTTTTTTTTGGAGAATAATCAAGGACCTTTTCTTTTCAAACTGACATTCGAAAAATGTTTCATCAAAATGTCCCAGCTAATTACATAACGTTGAAACTCCTTAAAAAAAATTAATTAACCCTTCTTGTTTATTAAATTCATTTTTTTCTTTCATATTCGTTCTTCGATTTTAATATGCGAAAGCTACGTTGGTGCAACAACTTGGTAGTGTTGAAAGGATGGATATGATAAAAAGTATATTTTAATTGAAAATAATTTCCAACTTGGTATACAAAACTTGCTCTATTAATTAATTTGTATTTCGTATATTACACTTTACTATATTAAATTATATTACTTGAATAGGTATCATCATTTGTTTGCCTGCATTGCATAAGTTACTTGCCTCACAATTTCAAGTACTGGATAATTACATGACGTTTGCTTTGAAAATAAAGGATAAACAGATTAAACATACTAATTAATCTCTTCTATATTAGTCATTAATCTAATTAAAAATTATTAAAATTCCAAATACAATGGAGAAAAAGGGGTTAGAATCAAATAGCATTGACCTTAAAATTGAATTTTGGATCACACACTACTAATGCAAGTATTCTAAGGAGTGAATCGTACGTCAAATTAAAATAAATGATCTGAATAATCAAATTAAATAGTTTGTAAAAAAAATACTCAAATCCAACTTGCTATTAATTCCATATGTAATCTATTTATCTGTAGGAAATATGTGTTTCTTAAAATATCTCTTTAATAATATGCAACGGAAACCATTCCAAATGAAAATCTCCTTAATAAGTGTGAGATAATTTGGAGAGAATAAATTATAAATTTAAGAGATAAAATAGATTGAAGCATACATTTAGTGTTAAAGTAAATATGAGGAGTACAAAATCAAAGGAAAAATAAAGTTTATTTTCTCTTAATATATTTGTGACCGAATTAAAGTTTGAGAATAAAGTCCAATTAATTAATTAAGGGGGGTTAAGTGATTAGTGGCGTTGAGATGAGAGGGTAGTAAAAGAGGGACGTGCATGTGCCTAAGATTTAATTATTATTTTGGAGTAGTTACGCATGGAGGGGAGAAAGCCATTAATAAATCAGTACTAATTAATGATTAATCAACGTAGTTAAAAAACATAAATAGTGTAGGTAGAGTAATAAGATAATTATAATTATTTCATGTGTATGAGCTGTGAAAGACAAGGCCTCTCTCTCTCTCTCTCTCTCTCTCTCGTGTAAAGAAGGATCATGTTATGCTCCCATGTGACTTGTTTGCAAGCTCCACGCTTTCTTTACTTTGTCCTCAAACCATTCCCACATGTAGGGTATATGCCCTTACTCTCTCTCCGTGCATGCCTCTATATCTCTCTCTTTCTCTGTGTGCTTCTGGGCACCTTCTTCCATGAACTGGATTTTTTTTTTTGAGTTCTGAATTAATGATCAAAAGAGTTGGACAAAGCCCTAATAATCGTGATGATTACAGATCAGGAAAGAGTCTATTTATTACACATACTATATATGGATATTGGATATGTATATATATATGTATATGTATATGTATTGTTCTTGATCGATCTGTATCAAGGATTTGCCTGCCAACACACACAGGGCATCTTCAAGGACTATCTCTGTCATTGATTAATTAATTACTACTTTGGCATCTCTGTTTGTGGGCTCCTACCTCTCCTCTTCCCGGCCCCCGCCATTACTAATACACATGAAGGTTTTGATTTTTTTGAAAGAGATTAATTTATGCCTAAACGACTTTTTTGATTCTTTGGAATCTGCGTTTATGAAATTTGTTTTGGGTTTTATTTTCACTGGGTTCGTTTGGGAATGCGGTACAGAAGTACTTTTACGCAAGTCGAGGCAAATATGTGAAAGAGATTATCTTGTTTTGCGGAAAAACACTGTTAACGTGCTTTTGAGGCTTTTTAACGGGTTGCCAAACAGCACCACTATGTGGAGTTATTTTTTTAAAAATCTAACTCGATCAATTTCTAATAGAAGTATCGTAAGTAGAATGACAAAAATTAACCCTAGTAAATCAATCATTATCACAATAACAAATCATGCTGCTGTAAATTATTTAGCCTTCCCCACGAAATAATTAATATGCCTTTAAGTTCATTAAATGTTTTAAAGCCTTCTAGTTGGCCAATTATTTAACCCATTATCTGCTGCAATCATGAGTGTTGAATAGTATATGTAGTATGAACATCTATTTTGGTTCACACTCCCTCCAATTCCAAATATAAAGCGTGTTTTAAAAGAAATTCTTTATCTTCAATATAAATCACTTAGTGGATCATTAATGATTTTTTGCCCTAAATATTATCCCTATTACAAGTTATTAGAAGACTTGAAATCTAATATAGTGTTTCTCCATACTCTTAAAATATGAGCAAAGTTAAAGGAATATTTCATTTTTAGATAGAGTTAATGAGTCAACATTACCTCTAAATAATGGTGAGATAGTTAGAGATGACTTAAAATATCAACTAGATAGTGGTAATTGTGGTTTTTAGAACTCAGAAGTTATTCTTAATCTCTAATCCCCCTCTGTTTTCTATGGGCAGTTGCTTTTTGCCAGATCTGAGACTAGACCTAATGCAGACCCTGTTTTTCATTAAAAAACTGCTACATTTTAAATTTGAACCCTTTGAAATTGGTCAAAAATTGACTCATAGTCAAATTTTTATGTAGTATTAGCAATCGCATATGCACGAGAAGCCTTTTATGCAGTTATAAATGAGGGCCTTTTCTATTAATAAAAAAGTTTATGAACCCCAGTGTTAATCAGTTTTGGCAAGAGAGAATTACGTATGTCTAACTTAGTATAGAAGTTGATTGATGACGGTAGTCATATATTGTATTGTCCATTAGAGGCAGAGCTAAGATTTAATTATGAGAGAGTTAAGATTGGAAAAGTATTTATAATACAAATTTGCATTAAGTTTTAGGAGGACTGGAAATGTGAAATATTAATAAGGCAGTGTCCAGAGGCAAAGAAACGCATCCATGCTAGTATTGGTCTATTAGAGCTATTTGTTGGATGTTAACTTGCTCGAAAACCAAGGAACTTGCTAGTTATAATCTATCTAGTGCTTAATACAAGGTTCATTTTAATAAACAAATTGAACAGCAAAATGTATGTATTAAGAATCGAAGAAAATAACATCAATATGCTTTGGACATTTTCCATGGGAAAAGGAATTAAAAACCGGATTCAAACGCCCACGTAATCTTTCATCATTCCCTGCTGTGATCAAATGCCAAATTGAAATTTTGATTTTGTCACCATCATTGTCACGGCTTTTGCATGAAAGTTGACAACCTCAGACGGCAACTTTTGGAGCTAGATTCGTGGCCACGCAGAGAGGATGATGAAACATAGTTGTCTTGCCTTGTTAAAATTCTCCAGAGCGAAAGAAAAAGAAATGAGGACAACAACATGCTTTGCATGTATTAAATACTCATGCATGTAAATTAACTCTCATTCTAATTTCTAAATCTGCATTATTGGAAGCTATGAGAACAACCATAATGTCCCTCATCGTTTTCTTCAAGCTTCTTACCTTGTGCTGCAACCTATGGAGAGCAACAGCAGGAGGGGTATGTCTCGACATTTCTAAGAGTAACTCGACTGAGACAGGAGTGATCAGGAAGAGGTATGAAGGTTGGCTTAAACAACATGATCGAAAATATGAGAATAAGGAAGAATTTGAAGTCCGTTTTCGTATTTACCAAGCCAATCTTGAGTTTATAGAGTGTGTGAACGCCCAAAATTACTCCTTCAAGCTCACAGACAACAGATTTGCTGACATTACAAATGAAGAGTTTAGAACTAAATATCTTGGCTGTCAATCCACACGGCATTTACAAACACGATTCCGGTATGACAAACACGAGGCTTTGCCAGAAAGCATAGATTGGAGGAAGAAAGGCGCAGTCACCCCCATCAAAGATCAAGGCCAATGTGGTAAAGTTTTTTGAAAAAACAAGTCACCATGCATTACATGAATAGCAAATATTAATACAAGAAGCCAACATATGAGGTTTGCAGGAACATGGAAGCATGAACAAAGAAATTGAGATCCTTATATACCTGCAGTCTGCTGATATTCAGCAGATGCGGATTTCGATTGCTAAGATTTCATTCATTTATTTTTAAGCATGTCTTGAATTTCAGAGCAAGCTGAGAAGTAAATCATGGCATAAACCTTTTGAGTTTTGATGCAGGAAGTTGTTGGGCATTCTCTGCAGTGGCAGCTGTGGAAGGCATCAACCAAATAAAGACAGGGAAGCTGGTGTCTCTATCTGAGCAAGAACTTGTAGACTGTGATGTTGATGATGGGAACCTAGGCTGCCTAGGTGGCTACATGGACAAAGCATTTACTTTCATTGAGAAGAATGGCGGGCTCGCCACAGAGAAAGACTATCCTTATAAAGGGACAGACGGTACCTGTGATAAAACCAAAGCTTCACATTATGCTGTGAATATAAGCGACCATGAAAATGTTCCTGCCAACAATGAGGAGAAACTGAAAGCTGCCGCTGCTCATCAGCCAGTCTCAGTAGCAATTGATGCAGCTAGCTATTCCTTTCAACTTTATTCTGAAGGCATATTCACTGGCATCTGCGGAAAGGACCTCAATCATGCAGTGATAATAGTTGGGTATGGTGAAGATAATGGTCAGAAATACTGGCTTGTGAAGAATTCTTGGGGTGAAGAATGGGGCGAATCTGGTTATGTTAGGATGAAGCGAGATGCTACGGATAAAAGGGGTGTTTGTGGCATTGCCATGCTACCAAGCTACCCTGTCAAGTAACAAGGGGCCTGATGAAAGGCAAAGTAAAATAATGCAATTATTCTTTTAAAATAACTAGGCCAAGTTTATCAAGCAGACTAGGAAGTTATGATGGACGGAATGAAAATAAATATTAATAAAAAAGTTCGCTGTACATGGACAAGTCAAAAGCTGATCATTCTACAGAGATAGCAACTCATAATGTTGTACTTGTACCATGCATTAAACCTTTTTCATTTTCCAGTTATAACAATAAACTTGCCAAATTTCTCTTTGCAATTATACAAAGGAGTTGGCACTTTTTACTCTGGTCTGCTAAGAATAAATTCCATCACTCATATGCTGAGTCCTTTTTCAAGAGATAAAAACTAAAAAAATCTAACTCAAATCTTTCTCAAAGGCAAGATCTTAGTACTGTACTTATTCACAATACCAAGTTTCTCTTGTGGTTAGTTATCGTGTTCAACTTTATAAATTTTCTTGGCCAGCTCCATAAATAACAGCTGAGATACAAGTGTTGCGAAAAGGTATGTCACACAACACAAGCTATTTTCCACAGGTAACGAGGGGCCAAACCCTATCTTCTGCCTGACTTGTGTGTATGGTTTAAACTCTTACTATCGTCTCCATTACAAACTTTGCATACAAAACATACTCACCTTCCTCCAAGCACCGCATCATAACTCTACAATCCAACAAGATTAACCTCTTTCTTCAAAACAATCATTTCTCAATTTCCTGCTATATCTCCCTATTTGCCCAAATCACTCCCAACAATGAAACATAGCAGCCTCCACTGACTGATGGATAGCACTTAGAGATCATGGTAGATAATTACATGTTCCACCAACAGATGGATCTGAACTCTATTACTGATAGATTTGTTGATGAGATTCTTTCTTTCTTTCTTTATGTTCCCCCTTTTGCTTGCCTTGAAAATTTAGCATCATAGAAGTCCCCAACTTAGGAGATGATTCCTGACATCTGCTCATACGGAAGTACAGGAAACAAGATTTAAAATCAGGAAAAAAAAGGACCCGGAGTAAAAATGCTTTTGAATATTACCTGGCCTTTAAAAATGGGCAAACAACAAGGACAACCTCTGTTCAATGGTAACGCCTCCTTCTGTATCTGCTACGGCAACGGAAACACCAGAGAAGGATAACTAAAGTAACCAGAGCCAGTTGAAGAATAATAGCAACCTTCAGGGCTGAAATCAGAAAATTTGAATATATATTTACTTATAGGTTTAAAAAACATGTAAAAACTCTCTTGGACAAAAAGTTACCGGTAAGGTTATAAACTGATGCCTCTATCTTCACACCATCATTTGGCTTTTTGGCCCCACTAGAGACTAGTTCAGACCTGTATTCTACATTTCCACCCATGACGCAAGTATTTGGACAATGGACTCTGCCATCATACTCATCACTACCATCACAACAATCTGCAGCAATACTGGATAAAAATTGGAACTTGAACTTGAAGGCAAAAGACCAATCCTTAATACCCTTGATTCCACATCCAATTTAATATGTTTTCAATTTAAATATTGAACAAGTAGCAAACCAGATTGGGTAAAAACAGAATTTCTAGCTCTACACCTAATTTATTATAATAACTTAATCTCACCTAGGCAATGTGTTTAATTGGGTTAAGACTTAAGACTCAAAGTAAGAATAATAACAACAACAATTGTCAAGAAATCTTTTATCAAATCCCCTTAACTACTTAGCTTTATTGATACTGAAAAGAGAGGAAATGGAGACAGAAGAAATAAACTGTTGGGCAAGTTAGGTGCCTCATAATGCATATAAACAGTAAAAGGAACTATCCATCATTCTCTAGAACACAAAGCTTCTACGTGGGAACAAAACGATAGACAAAAAATAGGCCTTAAGTAGCAAATCCGAAAAAGTAAATCGAGAAAAAGGCTAGGGACAAGGAGAGAAGAAAATATAAAACTTAATGAGATCTTTGTTTGCTTACCACAAAAAAGATCATTAACACGAGAAGAAAATATGAACTGAGGCTTGCTTCCTAAGTTCTGACAATAAAATTTTCCAGTTGGACAAGCAGATGTTCCTGTAATTACAAAACAACATCGTGCTATCAATGGTAGGCCAAAACAGAGAAAACACATGAATTTATGAAGTATTGCGTTGGACATAGAAGTATTGATAGCATAGATTCATGAGAATCTGAAATCTGGATTCAAACAAAGATCAACTAATTAGGATTAACACGAACATAAAAGTAAAAACCATCATTTCCCAATACTACCAGGGAACACATTAATAGAATTCTCCATAATCCCTGATGACCTGAAAAGGCCAAGTTCATATTTACTTTTAACCACTTCGATAGTACCATAATATTTAATTTGATACATAATATGCATATACTCATCACATATATCAAACTTCCACATTTAAGATATTCTTTTAGGGACTATGACTGGTACCAGGCTCATCAGTGCCATCAGTGCAGTCGCAAAAATTGTCATTGAGACGATCTCTTGGGAATGATTTTGTTCCGTCCTTGCATTGGATCACTTCCGACCTATAATATTTCTCATCTGCATTCACAGAACTAAGTTAAAAGTTTTAACAAAAGCTTTATAATAATAGCTAAATGTGCACACCCACTACTGAAAAAGTTCAAACTTAAGTTAGTTCAAACAAGGCGGCGTAAAATCCACATAGAGATTAAGGATATCCAGAGGTACCTAGGGGATGAACTCCAAGGAGAGGAGGATGTGAGAAGCAAAACGCTGTAGAAGCTAGGAGGAAACAGAGAAAGATGAAATGGACGAAGCAGTGAATTCCCATCTGGATATCGGAGAAGGATTATGCACTCATTTCTCACAGACGAGCCAGTGTATATTTAGCTGCGTTCGTTGTTAATGCCCTGTTGACCTGATCTTCGCCTTCAACCTAAACCGAAGGTAACGTCTTCCTGAACAGTGAAAAGCATGATTTAGTCAGATTATCACCTGTCAGTTATGTTTTTCATCCTCAAGACAAAACTAGTCACTGGATTTAGAATTTTTAAAATTATTTAATTAATTCAAAAACTAATTAATTGAAGAGATTATTTTTCCCAAACACGATTAATGTCAATATTAATACAAACCATATAACAGTGAAAATTTCCAAATTTATTTGGATATGTTGAGATTTTTACATATATTATCCATGAATAAGAAGTTGATCCTTTAAATTAAAAAACAATTCAAAATAAAAATTAAATAAACTATTATTATTTCGACATTATTTAGTTAAAATTTATACAAAATGTACAATAAAGAATTTGTATAAATTCCTTTCACTAATAACTTGATTGCATTAGACATATCAACTTAAAATGGCTAAAGTATACTTTTAGTCCTCTATGTTTGGATCAGGTTTCATTTTAGTCCTTTAAGTTTAAAAAGTGCATTTTCAATCCCTCAAACTTAACGCGTTAATCTCTCTTAACGGAAATTGCTAATTCGTCAAACTTAACGATGTTACTTTAAATCTTTTTTATTTTACACAATTAAAATATCAAATTTATTATATTATTAAATTTAAATTAAAATGTGAGCATGTTTTGTTAATATTTTATTGCACAGTCATCAATTAAATTTGATGAGTCAGCTCTTTCCGTTAAAATTTGAGAGACTGGAAGTACACTTTTTAAACTTAAAGGGTTAAAATGAAACCTAACACAAACATAAAGGACTGAAAGTATACTTTAACCACCTAAAATTTTAGTAGTACCAGTGTGATCTCTTTATTAAAGCAAATTGACCAAGTTGGTGTCCAGAGATAACTTTGAAGAAATCAAGGACCGTGAAAGATGTAGGATTCCATATAATCTCATCATTATAATTAAAGCCATTGTTCTTGGAGCCGTTGTCTGGTTCAACATAGGTAATTTAATTCTTCAAACATACGATGAATAAAACTCAACCTGTTAAAGCAAGCTTTATGTAAAGTGTAAACCCGTCAAGCACTTAGAGAGCAAAAGAAAATCCTGAACACAAATTTCAAAGAGGTCGAAGAAATTGCAAGTGAAAAGGAAAATGGAGAAGAAGAATGTAAGTGACATTATTATTTTTGGCGTACCAATAAATTCTAAAATAGTAGTCTGTGTACTATCAAAACGGTTTTAATGGGGGTAACTGGAAGCTCTCTCTTTTCATCATCAGTCTTCCTGTTCCGTATGAATAATGAAGGCTTAAAATTCAGATCTTTAGCGGTTGCAGTTGATACTGAATGATATATTGTGTTGCATTAAAGCATATATAAAAATGGTTATTTTATGAGGAAAAAAACTTTGCTTTGGTGATGAAACACATGATGAATCTTCAGCAATACCAACCACCCAATAAAATTTAGATGAACCCACTAAAGCCAAGATCGGCAAAAATGATTCATCATTGGGATTTGGTTTTCCCGTTATATTCACGGTTTCTGTCATCTAATGATGACACTTAGTTCAACTTGATATGATATGCTCGGTGAACCTCCAGTTTAAAACCTTTTAAACTCTCTCCCCCCCATTGTAAACAATGTTTTTTTTCCCATTTTTCTTCAGATTCTATTGGTTCTCTTTCTGTATCACCAATTCTTTGTTGTGCAAGCAATATTTATGTTCTAAATACTCATAATTCAGCCTGTGCCTTGTACAATACTTAACCAACTGACACTAGTGCATAGCACCAAACACCTTCTTTGCTGATATAAAAGCAAACGGCCTTCTCCTTAAAGAAACAGAAAGCCAAAGGCAATAATGGTAAAGATTAAAGACACACTAAAGTTGGTGTCTTTCGGACTCATCTTATTAAATACCACTATCCTCCCCCTCCATGCCTATTCAAATTCAAACCAACCCATGTCTTGCTTTCTTTCTAAATATCCCCCTCTCCTCTCTCTCCTTTTTGTAGGTCTATTTCAAAACTTTCAAGTGAAAGTGATATTCTTCTAGTCATGGAAGCGGCAAAACAGTAAAGTTAGTTGCAGGAAACAGAGGATTAATTCTCTTGAAATGAACACTGCAAGATTTATCAAGTGTGTCACAGTTGGTGATGGAGCTGTCGGAAAAACTTGCATGCTCATTTCCTACACCAGCAACACTTTTCCTACGGTATGTCTTAAAACAATTGTTTGAGCTTGTCCTGTCAATTTAGTTGAGTGTTGTGTATGATAAAAGAAGGACATTTTCTCCTTGGGAAGGACTATGTACCAACAGTTTTTGACAACTTCAGTGCAAATGTGGTGGTTGATGGCAGCACAGTTAACCTGGGATTATGGGACACTGCTGGTGAGTTAGTATAAAATTACGTAAGGTGGGTGGATTATCGTGGTATTTAACGTAGTTTAATGATGTAAAGTTGTTTGATTGGTTCAGGGCAGGAGGATTATAACAGGCTTAGGCCTTTGAGCTACAGAGGAGCAGATGTGTTTTTGCTTGCCTTCTCTCTCATCAGCAGAGCCAGCTATGAGAACATCTCTAAAAAGGTTTTCCTCAAATTCACCAAAGACAACATTTTTCCCCAGATAACAGAATCTGACTCTGGGTTTTTGTTTTGCAGTGGATTCCTGAACTGAGACATTATGCCCCAAATGTGCCAGTTATACTTGTGGGAACAAAACTTGGTAAATTTTCGGCTAAAACTATAACTTACTGAAACTTGTGTCAGTTTAAAAGCAGCAAATTGTTAAGCTGAAATAGTAATTACTGCAGATTTGAGGGAAGACAAGCAGTATTTGATTGATCATCCTGGTGCTAAACCTATAACTACTGCCCAGGCAAGTGCCTCCAAAATTTTTTAAGGCAAAACAGTTTTTCAAATTTCTCTTAATTTTTCACACCTAAATGTTGTAATCCTTCAACAGGGAGAAGAACTGAAGAAGGCCATCGGTGCTGCTTCATACATAGAGTGCAGCGCAAAAACTCAGCAGGTTCGTTGATTCTCATTTACTCATGTCTCTAAGTTTCTATAGAATTCTGTTTCTTATCATGAGTTTTTACAGCTTATATCAGCATGATTATTATTAATAAACTAAGAATTCAATGTGTGGTAAGATGATTACAAAGATTAAGAATTCCCTTTGCTGCAATATTCAGAATGTGAAGGCGGTGTTTGATGCTGCAATCAAGGTTGTGTTACAGCCACCTAAGACGAGGAAAAGGAGAAAGAAGACCAGACCCTGCGTAGTCCTATGATTAGTATTCTTTTTTAATTGGCATGAACTTGTCAAAATTTAAAGCCTTCCCAAGTTTCTGTGTTCAGAAATTGCTATCCATGAACATGTGTATTTACTTGTTCGTCTCTACTTCATGTTCTTGATGTATCTCCTGGATACAAGCAGTGTGTATTCATTGTCATCAATGAATTAATATATCAAATATGACTTGAAATGTGTTAAGCACTTGATTTAGGTTTGGTAGTGAATATTCACGTTAAGGTACTTTGCGGAGAACTAGCCCAAAGCATTTGAATCCTGCCTGTGAGTGCTTATTAACTTGGTTGGCCCAGAAAACTGTTAACAAAGTGATTTCTCTGGTTTTCTCCGATAATCAGGGCATTTCTGAAAAAAAAAAATTATAACCAATAATTCAATTTTCAAAATATATCTTCAATTTCTTATTTTTCATAATAGTCCATATCAAACTACTTTCATGATATATTCAGACTAAATGAGTTCAATACTTCGTTATAATAAAAATGGTCCAATGATATATCTATTCGTCTTATGAATTCTTTCATATTTGCCTTGCATTAATATGATATATACTATTCGTCATATAGTAATTCATTCACATTTTTCATTGACACCCGATTCCATAAAAAACAGAATATACTTTTGATAAATTGAAAAAAAAAAATAAGCAACGTCCAAAAGGCCCCTAAGTGTGTGTTTAGGAATCCGTTGGGAGAAATGAGTTTACAGATTCCGAGTAGAATTTACGGATTTTAAGATGGTTCTTACGAATTTTAAAATAGTATTTATCTTAACTTACGTGTACAGTCATGAATAAGGAATTCCCAAACAACCATTAAGGGCTTGTTTGCCTTCTCTTCTTGAAACCTATGTTTGGTTTCAAAACTTAGGTTTTACCTCAAAACCTAAGTTTTATCCAAACACAAAAAAATTTCAAAAAAGCCATTTTGGTTATAAAATTTCGGTTTGAAACCTATGTTTTTCTTTTTTATACTTTTCCTCTTTTCTTTTTCCTACTTTTTTCCTTCTTTCTATTTCCTACTTTTCATTCTTTCTCTTTCTTCTGTCATACCTTTTCTTTCTCTTTCATCTCTCATACTTTTTCTTTCCTCTTTTTCCTATTTCCTACTTTTCATTATTTCTCTTTCCTCTTTTCTACCAACTTTTTTACCTCGGAATCCGTAAAAGCTAATAACTTACCAAACATAAATCACTTTTCAAAACCTAAGTTTTGTTTTGGAATCTGTAAAATTTATTTTTCAAAATCTATTCTCCAAAACTTAGGTTTTGCCTTGAAATCTGTAAAAGTTATTTTCAAAATAACTTCGAAACAAACCCTTATGTTTGAGAAGTTATTAGCTTTCTTAGATTCAAAAGCAAAAAGTAGTTTAGAAAGAAGAAAAATAAAGAATGAAAAGTATGAAAGAGGAAAGAGAAGAAAGAAAAAGTAGGAAAGAATAAAAATGAAAAAGTAAGAAAGAGAAAACCTAGATTTCAAGCCGAGGTTTTGTAACCAAAATAGCTTTTCAGAAAAATTTTTGTACTAGGACAAAACTAGATTTTGGATCAAAACCTAGGTTTTGAAACCAAATCTAAATTTCAATAAGGGAAGACAAGCAAACCCTAAGTAGGGTGGCAAAAAAGGTCCCTAAGTAGCTATAGTTGGCAAAAAAACATGCTCCTCAAGTAGGGTTTGGTCTATAACTAATAAAAAGATATAACTTCTGTACTGCATTCTCAAACGGGTCTATTACTTGATCTCGGTTTCATAACAAATATTCTATCATTAAAGGTAGTATAGTTAATTACTATAATGTCTTCCATTTAATAACACAAAAATATTTGTATCTTATTTCAAACTCATTAAATGATTTTTTAAATAATAAATTTCTATTCACAAGTGCCATTGCATTCTCAAATCACATGCATATGATTTGCATTGAATTATCTATTAATATATACTAGTTTGGTCACCAAATTGTATTTCATCATAAAAAGCTATTTTTAATAATTATATCCTTCTTATTCATACAGTATTTAAAATAAAACCACTATAATGAAGTGGTTTGATATATATATATATATATGTATCATATTGATAATATCTTAATAGTAAATATTAGGCTGCACGTGTAACATGAAGCCAAAAATAAGGTTCTCATGTTTTTAATGTATCACGAACCAATTAATACGTCACATTGTGTGGTTGTGTGTGCAAGGGTTAGGCCAAAACGTTTAGAAGAAGAAAGATATCTATTAAATGTATATATATTTAAATGTTTTATATTCCCTTAGCTTCATATAAAAATTTTTTTATACCTATGAACTGAACTCCAATTCCAATCACAATACTTTCTTATTAGATGCTTGTAATGACTTCAATTTAATGAAAATAGAATAAGAACTCGTGATCCAGTAGTACGCTATTTGTCCTATAAATCTTCCTATGTTTATTTTGCATTAATATTATTACATTCAGTAATGAGAATTGGACGTAGCGGAAGGAGCTCATTTCTTACAGTGTAATGAATCAATGTTTAAATACTTATTGAAATATGTGATTATATTTAGAATCTGACAGTGCCTCAAATAATATTACCTCCGTTACGAGGATAAAATATATTATTACATTTTCGGTTCATTTTCTACTAGCACACAATTTTTTTAAAAAAGTACTGTAGATAGATAAATAGAATAAAGTGCGTAGGGCCCAAATCCACCCTTAAGTATAATTTGTTTCATAACTTTTTTTTTAAACAAATAAAGTTTAGGTGGGGTTGGCACCGGTCCCCCACCAAAGTCAAGATACGGCCCCAGGGCTCTTTGAGCACTTATAAAGGACTTACGAGATCGCCTACCAAAGGAGCTCTTACAACGGCAGAGGGAATCGAACTCACCTCCTTATAGAAGTTGAGTCCGTTCCTTACCATCTGTGCCAACTCTCATTCCTAATTTGTTTCATAACTAGTATTTATTTTTCGATTCTTCTTCTTGTTTTTTTTTTGGGTGAAATTTTCGACCTCAGTTCTGTAAATTGTAAATAAGCCCAAAGCCCGTTTGATATAATTGGCAATTTTTTTCTTTAAAAAAAATCCGTTTGGGGAAGGTAGGTACATACCACGTGCTCGAAAGTTAGTTCGTCGTTTTGCTCTAGAAGGATAATGGACTTTATGGGCAGAGACGAATTAGTTCTTCGTTTTGCGCGAGAAGAGCAGTGGACTTTATGTGCAGATATTCATCTCATCCCATTTTCGGCAGAACATGAAAAAGAAGTCTCACACTGAACCCATGCGCGCCGATCCTTGCCCGCATTCTTCTTCAGACTCTCGTTATAACCCACCATCATCTGTGGTTGACGTCTTTGTGTTTCCTTCCTAGCTCAGTTTCTTCGATCATTTTCCGATGGACCGTGCTTCATGGCGAACCCTGGTGCTTTCCAACCACCTCCTACACTCTTCATCACCGCCGATTCTCCAATCCAACACTTGCCTCAATTATTCTCCGCCGGAACTCTCCGAGCCCCTCTCTTTCGACGTCAAAGAGATGCGTAAGCTCATGGACGCTCACAATTTGGAGGATCGGGATTGGTTGTTTGGTTTGATGATGCATAGCAACCTCTTCAACACTAGAAGATTGGGCGGAAGGGTCTTCGTCTCACCCGATTTTAACCACTCTATGGAACAGCAAAGAGAGATGACTATGAGGCGTATTGAGTATCTATTGGATCGTGGGGTCTTCCAAGGTTGGCTTACCGGTACGGGGCCTGAGTTCGAATTGAGGAGATTTGCGCTCCACGAGGTTCTTGGGACGTATGACCACTCCATCGCCATTAAGCTCGGTGTCCATTTCTTCTTGTGGTATGCTTGTTATTTTCTCAGCGTTATGCCCTTTTCCTTCTTTAACATCGATAAGCATTTTGTTTTTTTTTAAAACGGGGGTTTAGAGGGTGATAAAAGTTGGTTAGTGTCCTTGTAGATAAGAAAGAAGATCATATTTTGTTTTGGGTCAATGCAATAGTTAGTACCTAAATTGTACCTTCATTAACTATGGTACAAATTTTTATTAAACTATGTGGATTAATAATTTAATAAACTAAAAATTGACATACTAAAACTAAAGTTAAGGTGAACTCAGATCAAAGATTGTATTAACACTTAGTTTTAGAGACATGTGACGCATGTTTTTCCCCTTTTGTGAAAGACCACATATGTTGCTAGTAAAACAAGGAAAGAAGAACTTCTTTGCATTTCTTGAAATGTAAAATGTAATGGATGATCTGGCTGCAAGCATCTCTGATGTGTAATGGATTTCAGGGGTGGAGCCATACGGTTTCTGGGAACCAAGCGCCATCATGACAAGTGGTTGAGAGACACTGAAAATTATGTGATCAAGGGTTGTTTTGCTATGACTGAGCTGGGCCATGGAAGTAATGTATGTGAAGGTTCTTCGATAAGGCTTGGGTATTAGGGCCCATCTGTAGCTTGGTATCGTTTGCCCTGTCTGTTTTAACTTTTAACAATATTCTTTACACACTAATATATATGTATATAGGTCCGAGGAATTGAAACAGTCGCTACCTATGACTCAAGCACTGGAGAGTTTGTCATTAATACTCCATGCGAATCAGCTCAGAAATATTGGATTGGGGGTGCGGGAAAAGTGAGAATGCCTTTACATAATTTTTTACAGTTATTTTATGAGTCTATATAAGATTGTTTTAGGATTAATATGTATCCTTTCGTTTTATATTCAGCATGCAACACACACCATAGTCTTTTCGCAACTCAACATCAATGGAAGAAATCAAGGTGTCCATGCATTTATTGCCCAAATCAGGGACTCAGATGGAAACACATGCCCAAACATCAGAATAGCTGATTGTGGTCATAAAATTGGTTTAAATGGAGTTGATAACGGTCGTATATGGTAATAATTACTCCTTTATAAAGTCTATGCAATTTTTATTTTAAAAACGTTAACCTCAAAGTTCTGGACATTTGTATTTAGGTTTGACAATGTGAGAATACCCAGAGAGAATCTGTTGAATTCAGTGGCGGATGTTTCACCAAATGGCCAATATTTGAGTACAATAAAGGATCCTGATCAGGTGATTATTTTCTTGGAGGGATAATGTCCTCTTTGGCCTGCCTGTACTTTTCTTCTCTCCATCAGTAATCTTGCCAAATGTCCTGTATTGAATGTCATTATTGCTTCAGAGGTTTGCAGCGTTCTTGGCTCCGCTGACTTTTGGCCGTGTGACTATTGCTGTCAGTGCTGTTTACACATCCAAGGTAACGCACTTTGTGCCTTTATTATGCCTTGGGCATCTGATCTTGTTCCGACTATTCTTCAACATCTTACGTTGTTGTGTCAATTATTTGCTGCCAGATTAGCTTAGCCATTGCCATACGATATGCTTTGACAAGGCGGGCCTTTTCTATTAGACCAAATGGGCCTGAAGTTCTACTGCTTGATTACCCAATTCACCAGCAGCGTTTAATACCTTTACTTGCAAAGGTGTAAGTTCTCCAATGAGAGACATTTTTATTTTAATCAGTTCTTTCATTAAGCAACATTTAATGAGAAGAAAGCTGAGGGGCCATTTCTTACCGTTCTCTGATACACGATTTAAAAAGTTAAAATCTTTTGGCACTATGTGAACATAGTAAAAGGTCCCTATGCTGGTTCAACCATTGACTGTTAATGTTCATTTCCGACCTCTGTTCTGCAGATATGCAATGAGTTTTGCTGCAAATGACTTAAAATTGATGTATGTGAAAAGGACACCTGAATCAAACAAAACCATTCATGTTGTTTCTAGTGCGTACAAGGCTACTTTTACGTGGAATAATATGCGAATTCTTCAGGCAAGTATAGAAGTTGTAATTAGGTTTGATAAATTTTGTTATTGACCTCACAAAAGTTCTATTCATGCACAAACCAGGAATGTCGTGAAGCCTGTGGTGGACAAGGTTATAAAACTGAAAATCGTGTTGGTCATTTGAAGGGGGAATATGATGTGCAGTCAACTTTTGAGGGGGACAATCATGTTCTGATGCAGCAGGTACAATGAAGTATACAGATGATTATGATGTATTACATTTACGCCCAACTTTTTCTAGCCCAGAAGTTATTTGTTTTGCTGGTGGCGAAATAATAATTGAATTCAGGCGGTGAGGGTTTCCTACCCTACTCTACTATCAGAGACAAAATATATTTTAAGGCTGACCCAATAGTCTAAACTTATAGGATTTTTGGTGTATTAAGGGAAATGACGTCATTTTATATATCCTTAAATTTTACTGTCTAGTTTACCTGGGATATTTAGAACCGACTATTTCCCGGGATTTGAGATTTGCGAACTTTGTTTGGCAGTTGGGCTTCTATTTGGCACCATTTGATTTGCATGAGATTATTGATGCTAATTTCAAGCTTCCTTTCTCTCTTTTTTTTGTTCTATATGATGTATAAAATTCATGATTAGTATATTTCAACCCAGGTGAGCAAAGCACTTCTTGCAGAATACATAGCAAATCAGAAGAAAAACAGGCCGTTTGCAGGTTTGGGATTGGAATACATGAACAAACCTCAGCCAGTTATCCCATCACTGCTAACAAGTTCTACCATCAGGAGCAGCCAATCCCAGGTGATTTCATTGGACCTTCTCAGTCTGTAGTGATCGGTAATCAGGTTGAAATTTACCACTTGCCTCTTGTTATCTTTTGGCACATTGCTTACCTCTTAATTTGCACAGATCGACTTATTCCGTTTAAGAGAGAGGGATCTCTTGAGTCGTTTTGCTGCAGAGGTATCAGAATATCAAGCTCAGGGAGAAAGTGCAGAGTCTGCCTTCATTAAAGTGAAGATTCTTTCAAATGTTGTCATTTACCCTTCATCCCTTAATTCCGTCTTATAGTTTGAATCTGTTAACTGTACCAGAGTTTTCAGCTTGCTGAGGACTTGGGCAGAGCTTTCTCAGAACGAGCTGTACTGCAAACCTTCATGGATGCTGAGTCTACTTTACCAGCTGGTTCCCTGAAGGTAAAACTCAAAGTCGTTTTTTCTCCTTTCATTTTAAATGCGTGTTTTAAAATGCGGGCAGGTTTTTCGGTTGCTGAAGTTCAAGAGGTTAAAGCGGCTCATTTACTGATATTTGCGCATGTTTAATCTGCAGAATATCTTGGGGCTTTTGAGATGCATTTATGCTTTGATTTGCTTGGATGAAGATGGTTCCTTCCTCAGATATGGATACTTGTCAAGGGATGAAGCTATTGCAGTGAGGAAAGAGGTGACAAAACTCTCTTCTGAACTTCGACCCCATGCACTAGCCCTTGTCAGTTCCTTTGGTATTCCTGATGCTTTTTTGAGCCCCATTGCTTATGACTGGATCGACTCAAATTCTTGGGCTTCTGTTCAACATTAATTGCCGATGCAAGATCTCTGCGCTCAAGATGTTGTCATCTGTATTGTGCAAACTAGACACATTTTCCCATATAATATGTGGAGTTTGAAGAATAAGTTGCACTCACCATAAGTTAGCTAGTTACATTTTAGCCCGTATGTAATAGCAGTTTGATAAATAATCTGTTCGTAACACAAACAGGATTACATGTATGAAGTGTATTTATTCTTAATAAATGATGGTTATTATTAACTGTTACTGTTTTAGCGAGTATATGACAAAAGCTCTGTTTTTTTAGTTATTACAATTAGAGGCTGCTTGTAGCATAAACTCTGTTATCAAGTGTATTTTGTGCGCTCGGGATTTTGTTCTTTGAAATACATAGCGTCCCAATGATTTTTTCCTTAAAAAAAAAATTAGAAAAGAGATCACTTTTCATTTTATATAACCCACAACAAAATAGGACTTATTTGGCTTCTCTGTTGAAGTTAATCCGTCACAGTGGCAGATTCAATACTGAAGCTTCGCTGGGAGAGACTTCCTAAAGAAAGACTCTTTTTTTTTTGTGGGGGGGGGGGGGGGG
>JANTPZ010145474.1:3847-17497 GCA_025593235.1 Vachellia pachyceras | reverse complement strand
TATATATATATATATATACATACATGTGTGCGCAGTAGTGAGGCACATCAAGGTGAGTGGATCTGGAATAGGCAGGCGCGCGCGCGCGCGCGCACACATGTATTCAAATCGCCCAACATTAAAATTCACTCTCTATCCCATCATTCAAATCGCAATGCATTAACATTCCCGACGAGTCCATCTGATAATTGAAGAAGGCCCCCAGCGAGAGCGCACCGTTTCATTCAACCTCCACCACCCTGCATCACCCAAACATACAACTCAACCGCTACAGTATGATTTATGTTTCCACGTGTTGGCCGTTTGGCAAACTGTCATCAGCCACTTATAAGTGCTTATTCATACAAGCTGAGGCAAATATGTGGAGGAGATTGTCTCGTTTTGCGAAAAAGTACTGTTGAACGTGCTTATGAAAATAAGCCACTGCTTACCAAACAGGGTCATTGAAAAGCTAATTTTTCCAGAACCTATCCGTAAAAAAAAAAAAGTTGCACTGTTTCAAATGGTATGTGTCCATTTCTTATCAATTTAAAACTTAACTATACCAAAAGTTTAGCAGATTTTTGTTGCTAAAATTACATATTATCCTTGATTCATAAAATTATGTTTTTTAAAATATGACTTATAAATACAAATGGAAAAAGTATATAAATTATTGTGATTTTACGCAATCCAATATGGATTAATCAAAGGCAAACTGAAATTTATATGTAACGTGCATGCATGTGCGTGCACACTTGCATTGTAATTTCATGTTTTAAGTTTTTCTATAAATAAAATTTAGGTTAATTTTTTCTTATTCATTACATTTAATAATCCAATTAAATATTATCACATGAATTTGTTTAATACTACATAAGTTATATAACATAAGAGTTAGTTGACTTTTGTTGGGAAGATTAAAGAAGCTAAATGCACTACTTAAAAATATTTATTTATGTATATAACTAGTTTAGACAAATTATGTATATTTATAAGTTAGACAAATTAGTTTTAAAAAATGATAAATATTAATAGTTTTTCATAATGTATTTTGCTTCTTTAACCTTCCAATAAAAGTCAATGGGCTTTTATATTAAGCAACGGAAGTGGTAATTGTATGCCCAAAAAATGGTTTGGGAGACCAGTCCAGGCCTAGTAAATAAGATCAACCCAAGATGCAATCCACAAGGAGTCCAAGCGATCAACCGCAGGGGAGCACGTGGAACCACACCTGGAGCTCGTACCCGTGGCCAACTCCCCAACGTCGGATCAGATGGTTAGGATATGAAGATCCAATGACCACTATCCCAAGATTCTCAAGGTCGTTACGCACAGTCAATCAGTGACCGTAGCCAGCACAACTATTTATTTGTGCCATACCTCTCATTGTAAACAAATAACACACTGTACTCACAACATTCTCTCTGATTTCTCTTGCTCCCCTCTTCTGTTATCCAATTCTTGACACTCTCAATCAATCTCGGTGATACAATCTCTCTTCGTTCCCTTTGTCTGTCTTACGTTGGTTGCAGTAGTTGAATTTCATCATTTTTAAGCTCCTGGTGGTCCAATCTATTATGATTCTATTTAACTTTAATAATTTACTTATATTTGCTTAAACATTAACAGAACTTCCTAGGAACAAAATTTAAAAATTATATTAACAATAAAAATAATATATAATGAAAATTGACTGAAAGAAAAAAATTGGAAAATTTATAATCGGGTCCCAAATAGAAGAATTAATGAATAAAAGGTATCAAAGATTCATAAAATTACCATAAGATCCCAGAGGTAGCTGCTAAGGTTGTCATTAACAACCTTACTAGCTTTCATTAACAACCTCAGCAGTTACTCATGAAACCTTATGGTAATTTTGTGAATGTTTAGGATTTTTTATTCATTAATTTTTTATTTGGGATTTGATTATAAATTTCTTAAAAAAAATCCTATAAGATTAAAAAGAGAGAGAAAGAAAAATGAAGGTGAATCAGAACGCAGCGTTTGGACTGCAGGACTAATATAGAGCCACGGCCCCTAGATATGGAATGTCGATCGGATTATCAGGGAAACATTTTTCCCCTTGGGAGCGTCTTTTTCATTGTGTTTGCAGGGAAGCCCGAGAAGCTTTGAACCTCTGACACAACTCCTTCAGTATGAGTTTGACCCAATTCGCCATGGTATGTTTCTGTATATCAGTTTTATTTTTCGTCGGTTTTCTATTTGCTCGCTGCTTGGTTTCTTCCAATTTCGTCGTTTGCTTTTTATAAATTTAGTGGCCCCTTCGGGTAACACCAATTACTAAGTTCTTATTTCTTGCGTATATTACTTGAGCAATTCTTACTTGGCGGTCACATAATCCACTACGGTTGGTGCTGAACCGTGTTCTCTCGTTAAATTATTTCCCATCTCACTGCTCATAGCAAAATACGGGAGAAACCTAATAAAACTATCGTTTTCTAGCGGATATTGTATATGAGGAATGAAATTTTACCTAATACCTAGCATCTGGTGACCAATTGATAGCATAAGATGCATATCTCATGCGGAATTTTTGGGAAAATGTAACAACGCAAATGTTCATTAAATTTTGAAAATTTGCCGGTGGACTAGTAGCGTGCGTGGCATCAGTGGAATTGGTGCGTGTGTCAATTCAATGGTTCAACCCAACATCCCTTTGAAAGGAGAAGATTAACACCTGAAATATTCATCAGTACATACCTGGCATTATTGAGATCATGTTGAAAGGGGATGAACCCATTTATTCATCAACTTTGAGAAAGGGATTCACAATATATAAGAAAGGAGTGTCAGAAAGTTATATAATCGCACTTCATTGTTCTTCACCTCATCCTCCTTCAGTCCTTCTGTATGCTGTAACGATGCTGCTAGTACTTCATGTTTACTTGCACTCAAAATTAATTGGATTTTGGCTGAAGCTTGATGAACTAGGACAAATATCTGCATGCTGGAATTCAATGTTTGAGCCAAAGTTAGCTTTTGGTGTTCATTCATAGCTAGATAAGGCATGCTTATTCATCAAAGCATTTGTCTGACTATGATTTCATTGTGGTTTGGATTTCAGCGTTGGCCTAATACTCTCTTACAGCATTTGTTTACCTGTTCGTATACCTATAGCTGTTGCTCAATAGCTGCCAGTATGTTAGCAAAGTTCTATGTTACTCAATTATTATTCTCTTTTCTGAAGAATATTTAATGTTAAATAGTCGATCAACTCTCAGTTTTGCACTACGATTCGTTTGTATGGTGCCCGCTATTCTGATTAGCTTTCCTTAAGGTGGTACAAGGGCAGCTTTGAGTAGGATTTACTTTCAAGGAATAAGAACATAAGGCAGAGTCTTTTATCTTTTCTGAATTCTGGTATAATACTTTGAATTTCAATAAATGGAATTGGTTGAAATCTCAAGGAAGAAATATATTTTCCATTCTGTGTTGCAGACTTTTCTTTGCTTTGATTTTCCCTGAGGTGTATGTTTAAACTTCTATGTTGTTAGCAGGTTGAGGAATTGGCTTTCCTTGTCAAGGACAATCTTCCTTGCAAGCATCTAGTTCTCACGATGGAAGAAGCCCTAGTCAACTTCCTTCAGGATGACTGCACAGGGTAACAATTTATGAGACATCTTTTGACTGATGTTGAAGCTGAGATTTAGTCCAAGCCATTTCTACGGCATAAGTGATAGGAAAGTAAAAGGTTTTATTGATGCTAGCTAATAATTTTGTCATGAGCATGGTGATAGACAAATATGAATGTCCAATGTATCTTACTCTATTTTTTTCCTCCTTTCTTTTTTGTTTCGTTTGGGCCCCCACCCTGGGGGATGGTTTATAAAAATTTAGGTTGCTCGATTTTTCTTATTAATATGAAAACCATATCAGTGCATCTCCTACTCACTTTGCATAAAATTGAATTGTTTTGAATTTGTGCCTTAATTCATAGATAAAAGAAGGGAGGTTGTGGGAGATGTTCTGTTTTATTGGTCTTTTGTAGCATCTCATGGTAGGTGGTTTTTATGCCAGTTCAGTGTATGCATCATGCATTTAATACATGGTTTACAAAGGGTAGGAACCCCCCCCCCCGGGGGGCGCGGGTTATCTTACCTATTTCTTAATCTTTATTTTTCTTGAATTGTAGTTCAGATGGGGTCTTGGAACTGGAGCCAATGAACTCTTACAATCGTCTTCTGTTGCATCGTCTTGCAGAGATATTTGGGTAGTCTTTTTAAATTTATTTCTGTGCAACTTGACCTCTACTTTCCAATTTGGTTTCTTTATGGTTTTTTTTCTTTTCTTTTCTTTTTGATTTGTATCTTTTTAAAAAATTGATAGTTTAATAATTGGTTTCAGGTTTGCACATGAATCTGTTGGTGAAGGAGATGATCGCCATTTGATTCTGGTGAGGTGTCCAGAGACATCTATGTATGTGAAATAAAAGGGTCCCTTCCTTCTCACCTTTTTAAATCAAGTATCAACTAGATTATTTTATATAGTCAGTCTCTCTGCATTTGAAGAAATCAACAATGTTTCTGAGATCTCTCATGAAATAATCTGTCTATGTGGATGGATTGCAGACCTCCCATCCTGGTTAGTGATATCCTCTCGGAGTATGATGGGCCTCAATATCTGACTTCATCACACCAAATATTGAGGAGAAAAGAAACCATCCCAGGTGATAAATGCTGCCATTTATTCTTCTTGGTGTCAATTACTGTAGCGTGTTCTGCACTATATTGATCTTAGCTGTAGAATCTTTCTTGGTTAATAAATGAGAGAAATATAGTACACTTATACCATAATTTAAGTTGTCTTCACTTTGCAACCTTGTGTGTCAGTCTGCTGCCTTTATGTTTGGT
Organism: Vachellia pachyceras; assembly: GCA_025593235.1. NCBI lineage: Eukaryota > Viridiplantae > Streptophyta > Magnoliopsida > Fabales > Fabaceae > Vachellia > Vachellia pachyceras. The sequence goes on along the minus strand of JANTPZ010145474.1, from coordinate 12,644 downwards.
CCATTTAGTCTTTGGCACAACACTGCCTTATGGATTACGGATTTTGAGATGGGATTAATACAATTTTGAAAGAACTATTGGATTGAACTAAGCAAGAACTTCGGAATGGGAAATGACATGTGGAGTGGAGGAGTTGATGGAGGATGATGGGTTAGGGATTTCGAGGCAGAACCGGAGGAATTGGGGAAACTGGGGACGCCGCAATGAATGATTGGGAATTTGGGTATTGTTGAGCTTTTTTTTTTGGGAGGGGGTTTGTAGATTTTGAGATTAAACAGAAATTTTTTTTATGATAATGTTGGTTTATTTCTATCAGCATTTTTTCCCTTGATGAAATTAAGTGTATTGCACTCAGGCCTTTATATTCCTACCACTTTTCAGCCTCTCAGGCAACTACAGCATCCTTTCAACAGTCACTAGAGAAGAGAAAAGAAGCTTATTTGATTGCTCGTGAGCGAATTTTTTCCATGAGTTTGGAGGATGTGAAAGGGTCTGGTGAACAGAAGCCCAGAAGTGTGCCTGTGGTTGCCCGCCGAATGATTGCTCATGCACTAGGTCAAAACATCCATTCAAAAAATCAGAGTGGCTCTCCTATCAATAATACGAAAGATATAGTATGTGAAGACGTATCAGATGATCAAGATAAGAACAGTGAAAAGTCCAACCTTGTGAAAGATTCTGAAGAACCTATACACCAAAAAAGGAACTCAAACAGAAGAATAAGAAATGATAGCAGTTCCTATTCATCCTCATTCAACGAAAGGAATGCTGACAAACCACAAGTCTCTCAACATGTAAAACATGGCAATAGGGCAAGTAAAGACTGCAAGAAAATGGAGCATTTAGGGGCTGCGAGGAGAATCTTTGCCCATGCTTTGGGGGTGCACTCTGGGAAGGATGCTGCTTCTGCCTCTAGAAGTGGTAGAGATTTTAAAGAGTAACACAGAATAAGGTGGAGAAATTTTATATGCTACTGCTCTCAATGAACATCCGCAGGGCTGCGTACAGGTTTCAATTGTGATGATATGAGTAAGATCACATTTTACTTAGTATTATGATGGTTTTCAGTTATAACTGATTGTCACGTAGCAGGGTGAGAAGCAATTTAGATCAAAGGTATCCTCAGAGAGGTAGAAGAAAGTTGCATGGGTGTTTGGTCTTCCAAGCTTCGTAACCCTTGCAGGGCAGTCCCGTCTTCGTTGTAGATGTTTATTATGATATTTAACGTCTAGGTTTTCTTAATGGACACTGGCCTTCCACCGTACTACTTACCGCATGACCAAGTCATTTCTTCGCCTGGAGGGGGCTGTATGCACTTTTAATGTAACATATTTCTTTATGTTCTTTGGGAAGTTCCAATCCAGGCTGAGGAGCAGTTAACTGACTTGTGAAATGGGGCTGGATAGTCTCCAATGTCCAAACATGTGGGGAAGGGATGCGTGGTTGCATGCCCCTTTTACTGGGTAACAAACCATCAAATTCAACATCCTCATTGTCGTCATCATAAAAATAAAAAATAGTTAATTCAATAAATATTTTATTTAAAAAATTAATGTTATTTTTAATAATATTATTTGTGGTAGTCAAATGCTTTCCTTATGGAACCACTCCCATGATATGCATAAGCTCTTTTCCCACCCAAGTCCCAAACCACCAAATATGGCTGGAAACCTGGGACTAGTTTCCATGGTTGGGACTTGTGAAACATACACACATCAATGCTCAAACGTTTGCTTTTCAGATTCGAGAAGCCTGCCGAAAGGTAAATAGAATCATCTTGGAACGTTACAACGTCATACAGGACAATATAAAATTTAGGTGAACAACATTTGTTAACAAATTTTGCTGATGTGGCAAAGAAAATTCATGAACACATCAATTTTTTTTTTATACAAGGAAAGAGAGCACAAGGCTCAAAAGAAAAAACAAGATTACACGACAAGGGAATGAAATCCCAAGCATTCTTCAAGCACATAGTTTGCAGATAATGAGGGTAGGATCGATATACAGTAGAGGAGGAATTGCCTTCTTTAGCAAGAGCATCCGCCAAAAGATTGATCTCCCTAGGAGCATGTTAATAATAACAGTCCAGTCTCTTTGCATGAGTTTCCCAATCTCATTGGAAAGGCGGCCAACGTTAAGACAATTCTAATTAGAATTTAGCATGTCAACCAAAAGCTTAGCATCAGACTCTAATGATTTTTTTGAAATCAGAGTCGAAAGCTAAGTGAAGGGCGTTGTAGATCGCCCAAGCTTCAGCTACATGCGACTCACAGTGCCCAGAGACTTGGTAAACCCCAATACCCAGGTCCCCAAGTGGTCTGTAAAAATACCTCCACAACCTGCTTTTTTGGAGGTTTGGGCCACGGCTACATCGACATTAACTTTGATCCACCCATTTTTTGGTGGCATCCAACGAAGAGACTGATTAGCCCTTATATCAGGGTGCAGCTGTAAGATGTCACTACATTGAACAAAAAGCTTCCAGGAAGAAAGAATAGACATTAGAGGATCAGAAGGCTTTGAAAAATTATCATCAAAAATATCCTTATTCCTCTAAAACCAAAGACGCCAACAAACCACACCCCAAAACAAATCCCAATTAGAGATAGAACTCAATCCCATATTCCTTTTCAGATTCATGGCAAACCAATCAAGTAAAGAACATGAAAACAAGCTAGAGAAGAGGGAGGGTTGAACAAAATTAAGCCATATATTTCTAGCAAACTTACAGTTCCGAAGCACATGAAGAGTATTCTCCTCCTCCTCATGACAAGAAGGGCACAGCGGTGACACACTTGACCATTTGCTTCGCCATCCATTCGTTGGAAGCCTATTGTGGAAAGCCTTCCAAAGGAAGATCTTAATTCTCTTAGCTCCTTTCCACTTCCAAATTTGCTTGTACACAGGACTAAACAGATTAGGGGGTTTGTTTCAATAGAAAAATAGGCGCTCTTAACCGTAAAAACCCCAGAGCCGGTAAAAGCTCAAGTCATAATATCATTATCCGCGTCAGGGCTCGGAGGGATGTAACTAATCAAATTGGAAATAACTTCACCCTTCACCAAATTCTGAAGACGACGATAATCCCAATTGCCATTAACAGCCCAATCAGCTACCTTAGACTTTTCCTCTATCTCTGTAAGCGGCCTCAAACACATGTCTTGAATTTTCTTTTCTGGTACTAACCAAATATCCAAGAAGAAACTCACCGAGCTCCCATTTCTCACCTGCCATTTAACACCATTTTCAACCTGATTTTGCTGTTCTCAAACAAAGAGCCAAAGGTTAGAGTCACCTGGTTTAGAGTTGAGAAGGTTATGCTCACTTCTGAACATGTACTTGCTATGCAAAACTTCGGCCCATAACCCAGAAGTTCCAATAAGAAGGTTCCAATCAATTTTGGCTCCAAACGCACGATTCATTGACCGCAGCTTTCTAAACCCGAGCCCACCATGAGATTTGGGAAGAGTGGCAATTTCCCACCGAACGGGATGAAAACCCCTATTACACTTAGATCCCCATATGAAATTCCGTTGAAGCCTTTCGACTTCCTCACAAATAGTCAAGGGAACTTTAGCAACTTGCATAGAGTACAGAGGGCAAGAGCTAAGAACCAATTTCGCAAGAGTGATTCTTCCTACAATAGAAAGACAATTTGCTTTCCAGGCAGATAATTTAGCTTTCACTCTATCAATAATGAAATGAAAATTCTCAGTAGGCTTTCTATTTCTAGATAAAGGAAATCCCAAATACTTACCAATATCAGCCGAAATATTCATACCAACAAAGCGTTGAATATTTTTCCTCATCGAATTAGGAACCTTTTTAGAGAAAAAAAATAGAAGACTTCTCCCTACTTACCTTAGCTCCAGAAGCCTTGCAAAATTTGTTAAGGCAGGCCATCATGACAAAGATTTGCTTCTGGGAGGCTTCCCCAAAAAGGAGGAGATTATCTGCAAACATAAGATGAGAAATGAGAGGCCCATCCCTGGAGACAGGAAACGGCTTCCAATGATTAGCATCAACAGCATCTTTAATAATATGAGAAAGTTTGTCTATGTAGAGAACAAACAGAAAAGGAGATATAGGGTCCCCTTGACGAAGGCCCCTTTTAGGATTGAAAAACTCGGAGCACGATCCATTCCATAAGACATTATAGGAGGTAGAAGAGATGCAGTTCATTAGCAAGGTAATGAGACCCTCCTCGAGCCCTATCTCTTACAGAATCATCCTCATAAAATTCCAGTTGACCCTATCATAAGCCTTTTCAAGGTCAATTTTGAGAGTCATAAATCCTTTCTTTCCCCTCGAACGCTTCATAGAATGAACAATTTCCTGTCCAATGATGATATTATCTTGAATATGACGACCAGGAATAAAACCAGCTTGAAAAGGAGAAACCAGGACATTCATAATACCCTTCATTCTCTTGGCAATAATCTTCGTGACACATTTATAGTGAACAGAGCATAATGAGATTGGGCGAAAGTGCTCTACTCTTTCAGGCCTGTCTCTTTTGGGAATGAGAGCTATTAAAGTTTTATTCGCCTCAGCAAGATCCATGTGCCCCTCGAAAACAGCTTTAACAAAATTACAAACAGACTTGCCAACCGTATCCCAATTCTTTTGGAAGAAGACTGGAGAAAATCCATCATACCCAGGAGCTTTATAAGGTCCCATGTCAAAAATGATGCCACGAATTTCCTCTTCAGAAGGAGTCACACCCAAATTGGCTAAAAGAGTCTTGTCAATGGCAGGAAATTTTGAAACATGACCTAAAGACGAGGGGTCCCCTTCCTCATCCCGAAAAAGATTTTGGAAATACCTTGTAACCAAATTTTTCAAATCATGGTCTTCCTCTATCCACTCCCCATTATCATCCTTCAGAGCCCGAATCTTATTCTTTCTTCTTCTAGAACTCGTTTTTAAGTGGTAATATTTAGTATTACAATCCCCCTGGGTTATCCATTGAGAACGGGACTTTTGGAACCATTTAATTTCTTCCAGCTTAAGCACCTCCTCTAATTCGAGTTGAAGATCCTTTTCCAGCTTACACAAAAATTTAGAGTAAGGGTAGGAAGAAGATAATTGAATGCCGTTTAGGCGAGCTAAAATATTCCTCTTCCTTTTTTCCACCAATCCAAAAACTTCTCTATTCCAACAAAGAAGCGGAGATTTCAAATTATCAATATTCATGGCAAGATCACCATCAGGATCCCAATTGTTACCAAGGAAATTCTGAAAATCTCCATGAGTCAGCCACATAGCTTCAAAACGGAAAGGTCTGGATCCAGCAAATCTCTGATTATTCAATCCTAGATAAAGAGTCATAGGGTTGTGGTCCGAAAATTTAGTACGGGGAAGCACTTTGAGGAAACAACCCGGTAGAAGGGTTAAGAAATGAGAGTTAAGTAAAGCCCTATCAAACCTTTCATATAATCTAGAGCAGCCTGACAAGCAAGGACCCTTCCAATTGAATTTAGGGCCAATAGGCCCCCAAGTCAGAAAGATTGCAAGCCATAATTCTATCATTGAAGAAACGCATTCTAGCAAGATTAGGAGCAGAGCCACCAATGCGTTCATTAGCGCAACAAATGTCATTAAAATCTCCACAAACAACCCAAGGAACAGAGATGCTTGCAGCCATAATTTCCAATCTATCCCACAGCTTTTGTCTCATATTGGAATGAGGAATTGCATAAACTGCCGTTATTAAAAAATTAGGACCCCCAGCGACAGAACAATCACAGTGGAAAAATTGTCTATTTTCCTCCAAAATTTTGACAGATATATTACTAGACTTCCAAGCGGCAACTAAACCACCCGACCTTCCCTCACTAGGAATACATCTAACTTCATCAAAACCCAAACCACTTAAAGAAGGAAATTGAGAAAAATTGCCGCATTTAGTTTCAGATAAAAACAAAAGACTGGGATTTGGACCATTCATAAGCAGACTAAGATTTCTCAACAAACCTCTCCCACAAGCTCCTTTGATATTCCAATATAAAACTTTATCCATGAAAAAATATACTTAAAAAGGAGACAAACAACACAAAAAAAAGAACCTGCACAAGATAAACAATTAAGTCTGGGTCTCGGCCACAAAGGTAACACCTGGAGAAAGGCCATTAAAATCAACTTTGGAAGACGGCCCAATCTCCATAATTTGGTCCATGCAATCCGTAGACTCCAAGCCATCACCTGGGTCCACTGGGCCGTCGCAAATGAAGCCCATTTCGTTAGCAATCACACGTCCTCCACCAGCATGCATCTGTTTATAATCCAATAAATCCCCTTTTTCGACGTTCATAGGCTCTAGCTCGGGGCCCACTCCTTCCTCACCCATAGTCAACACAAGCACAGTACCATTGTACAAATTTTCAGCTTTATTATCAACTCTACTCCTTTTCATGCACACATCAATTTTGTTGACCACAGATTCCTCCAACTAATGACTGAGCGTGCGGGTGAAGATTTTTTTAATTTTTTGTTTGGAAGTCTGAGTTGAAAAAAAAAAGTGAGGTGAGCATGCTACGTCGACAATAGTCAACAAACATTGGATTGGCTCAGTTAGAGATTCATTAACTTGGGGCGAAATTAATATGAAATAAAACTTTTTGAACACTTTTGAGATAAAAAAACTCACTTACTGAATGATATTCAGTGAATACTTCCAAAGTAAAAATAACCCTTAACCCTAAAATTTATAATTAAAATAAGCAAATACTTCCTGCGGTGGACTGGAAGGGGTTATTTACAGGCTATGAATAATATGACTCATTTTACAAATATTGCATAGGGGCCACCTATGATGCACGTTTGATAATTACTCATGATACATACAAGTAAAATACACATTCATCCACCCAAAAGAAAAGGGCACATGGAGGCCTAAATCAAATGGAGATTTGTGCCAAAACCTTTCTGCGCTCTTGCAATTATATCGCCAACAGCGCCAAACCTACTTCTTCCAACCTAATTGATATGGTCTAGCATGCACCAATAGATCTTTCAAAGGCTGGCTAACTAATTAATGTGCAAGAATAGACATGGAAGTAGCTCCACCAATACTTGAGAATACCCAACATCATGCCAACAACATCAAGCTATGAAAAGCTTCCCCTATCTGCACATATTATTGATACAACAAAGACTTGTTCACAAATGGTTTCATGACAAATAGTACATCCGCGACCATGAGAAAGATCAATTTGACAGGAACATGAACGAATACCAGACAAAATCACGCAAACTTTGATCACCTTACTTTATCCATCCAGCAGCTTTGAATGCAGCAGGAGCTAGTCTGGAATGCTACAAGTTTTCAGACGTTCATACAGAATATTCTCTGATCATTACTTCCAACTTCTGTTTCGATCAAGGACCAACTCCCATATCAGAATTAAATTCATGCAATGATGATGATTCCCTTTACCAACACCTACTAGAGTTCATCTACATTACTCCCCACAGAAAACGTCGGTTAAACTTCACCTTCATTACCGTTTAATTGAGATGAATGCCTGGATCATGTAGAATGGAACAGAGACTGGCCAGCCACCAATTTCTCCCTTAGCATGACATTATACTCATGTAAACGTTTTAGATTTCTCATGACGTCAGACATGTCCATTTCAGAATCACTCTTAAGTTCTGCCATGCAAATGACAAGTTAATTGTATGAGAGGTATCAAAAGCATTCAATAATATTTTTTATTTTTAGAAGTAACCACTTTGAAAAAATAAGAAAGCAAAAAGATTTGCAAAATTGCCTGAAAATAAATAAACAAACTACATAGAACATGTAAGAAAATAAATAGTACTCAAAAGTCTAAAAGCTATAAAGTATTCTGATGGAGACTTGGTAGTATGGGATACCAAGTCCCACATTGAGTAGAATGGGATGTTCAATGGGGTATTTAAGTGGGTTGGTTCTCCCACCTCAATAGCTAGCTTTTGGGGTAGGATTCCCCATCCCACTTAGGTACCCATCAATTGGTATCAGAGCCAGACTTGCGACCTCTCCGGAGAGGGCTACCCACGGAGGGTTCTGACCGGCAAGAGGCCGAGTGAAGTGCCGTAGAGTGCAGCCGCCGAGACGTCGGCTTTCCATGGGGGGCCAATTGATGGAGACTTGGTAGTATGGGATACCAAGTCCCACATTGAGTAGAATGGGATGTTCAATGGGGTATTTAAGTGGGTTGGTTCTCCCACCTCAATAGCTAGCTTTTGGGGTAGGGTTCCCCATCCCACTTAGGTACCCATCATATTCACAATCATTTTTTATGCATAACTCTCGGGCAGAACCAGTAGTCACGCCATGACATATAGCTATAGAGAAACGAATGTAGAATGAGAGATCACAGGCAAGAGAATTTGTAGAACCATGGAAAACATTATGATGGTTAAGTAAATACTGTATTGACAATTCAAGTTTCAGAGGTTCAGCAAAGTAACAATCTGCAGTGTTTAAATTAGAAAATACATTCCAATAAAAGGTTTTGTGAATGGTCATGGGAAACAATATTCACGATAATAAGTATGATAACCTAAACAGAAATTAATTTCTACCTAGTGAAGGTGGTGGTGGAATGAAGTTATCACTGGAAAAAGATTCTTGAGGTTGAGACCGTGCCATTTCTTTGCTTGAATCAACCCTCTGCTGCTTTAATTCATTTTCTGAATGCTTTTTATGATCATTTGTAGATTCAAGTGGTTTACAGCTCAATGACTGGAAGAGAAAGCATAGAAAGATGAATACAAACTTGGGACAGTGCAGCATCAATTCTCA
>JANTPZ010145467.1:5743-23986 GCA_025593235.1 Vachellia pachyceras | reverse complement strand
CAAGGATGTGTTACCTAGCGCCAATAATTGAAAGGTATGGAATTATAGTTATCCCTTAACACATTTAGCCTAATTGGTAATAATTAACTTGTTTTGCTAACTTCATTTTTATTTTTTGTGCTGTTGTAGTCATCATTGGAGTCTCTGTGTTGTCTGCCCCCTCGTGAATACTGTGTATTGGTTTGATCCGTTGTCTGGCAGAAAGCCAGGGCATGAGCAAAAATACGTTTTTGATACGTAAGTTTTTCTATTTGTAAATTATTGCTTTTAACAATGTTTAGAAATGTTTTTTTCATATGTAACTATTGTCAATTCAATCGCAGCGCACTCAAGACATACCGAATAATGGGCGGTAAACGTGAAGGTAAAAATAAAAACACACAGTGGTTTTATCCAAAAGTAAGTACTTTAACTTTAAGTTCTTTCATTGAATGTCGTTTTATCCCTTTATACGTTTTGACAATGTTTTTTATCTCTAGTGCCCTCGACAATCTGGTAATCATGAGTGCGGGTATTATGTCATTTCTTACATGTATAGTATCATTCACAGCGGATTGACTAGAGATTTAGAAGAGGTATTACGTAATTTATCAAATCTTGATGAGTTAATCGTTTAGTATATTAATTTGGATTGTTCTAATAATTGTTTTTAAATTTGTAGATTTTTGATAATGATGATGCTTACATGGCTGGTGACATTGATTTGATACGAGATTTGTTGGCCAAACGTCTTCTTGATTTGTAGAAAATTCTTAATTCTTCAAGGTGAATATATATAGTTTCAACCCTTCATGTCGACTTGTACAGGGTTAATAAGATTGATGAATTCTATTACTCTGCAACAAATGTGAAATGATATTTGCTTAGTAAATGACAATGACTTTTGTGTTTCACTGCAACAATGACTTGTCTTAGGTAGCTCTTGAAGAATTTTAAGTTGTATTTCTCCGCCACAATTACTATTGATTAGAACCCTGATATTTTTTTATGTCTGAACTTGATCTGGTTTATAAAATGTAACTGTAGGCTGAATCAGGTGGGTTAATAAAAATAGAACAATTTTTTTTTTAAAAAAATGTATATACGGCGCCCTATATAGTGTAAAGGGCGTCGTAGGTATGTGGGGGCTACGGCGCCCTACATGGCGATGTAAGGCGCCGTAGGGGGAGCTACGGCGCCCTACATTGGGATGTAGGGCGCCGTAGCCCTCTCCTACGGCGCCTCTCAACAAATAGGGCGCCGTAACCTCTAACGTACTACACCGCTCACATTTACTCCCCCCCAAGAAAGGGCGCCTATTGGGTTAAAAATAGGGCGTAAAAGGTACCTTTTGTAGTAGTGAATTTTAGTTTTGATAAGGAAGAGTTGTTTTCAAGCTAAATAATGCATGAGAAGTGTTTTGGGATCAAGAATAAGTTCCTACACATCATGAAAGTTTGAAAAATCATATTCTTCTCTTATATCCAGATTTTCAATCAGGTCTAAAAGTAATAGGAGGAGTGAGTTTTTCATGATTTTGATGCTTCCATTAGATTTAGAATAAAAAATTATGTTGGATAGAAGTTAGAAAAGGATTTGGGAAGCATTGGCAATCATAAGAACAAGTTTACAAGTTCTAGAGTTTTAAAAAGTCAAGAAGGAACTTGTTAAGTTTTCATGGTTTAATGGTTTAGTAATGGCTTGGAATTGATGAATATGCCATTATATTGTGTATAGGAAAGTGATTTGCCAAAGAGCAATCTTGGAAAGTTGAACAAGAGAGACTCAAGGTTCAAGAACAAATTAAGAATTCAAGGTAGCAAAACTTCTAACTTCAAGCAAAGTTGTTGTGAAACTGTTTTATGAATTATGCATGACTTGATATTGAAAATTTGTAATGATGAGAGTGTGAACATGTGCTTTTGTGTGCTATGGCCATATGCATATAATTGTCTCATGTTGCACATTTAATGTTATCATAAGCTCACACTCATCTTTTAAAGTAGTCATGCATAATTATAAATATGTTAGATAGTTTTTCTATTGGGATTTCAAAAAATCTCACCATCCCCAACTAACCATTTTAGGTACAAGCTCAAACAAGGTTAAGGGCAAAGTGATTGATGAGTAAAGAACGCATTTTGTTATGTTTTTGGCTTACTAAGTTATGTATAATGGATGATTATTATGTCAAGTGCTTTATATAGTTGATGTAATATTAAACCTCTACATGATAAGTGAGTGATTATATGTGAATGCATGCATGATCATGAGCCAATGAGTGAGATAAATTAGTCATGCAATGTAAGAAATTTGGAAATGATAGAAAGGGGTTTTACCAACATTTTAGAAATGGTAAGTTTTCACAAAAAGAGGTTAAGTGGCTTACCAAACCCCTATTTTTGGACTATGATAAAAAATAACAAACTAAGTCCAAATGAGCTGATATTTTCCAGAAACATAGTTAATATGGTAAGCTTTAAAATGAGTCTAAGATCACTGAAATTGGACATTTGTATAAAGGGTTATGGTTTTTCAAATTTAAGAGAAAAATCCTTGGGATGTCTATCACGCCCGCTATGGCCGCCCTCAGTGAGGCAGTGGGGTTTACTGCTAACCCTTGGGACTCCCTCAACTCATTGTCTGTACCCTGAATAATCCCATGTACTCAAAAAATAATCAAGTCAAAATTATTAAAATTAAAAATTAGTAATTTAAAAAATTAATTATAATTTAAATTACTTACAATGATCTCTTCGTCTCCTGCATTAAGGGAGACCCATCAGTGTGTCTGTGGGTGGCCACAAGCATCTCCCCGTAAGTCACCCTCTATCCCTCCCTCTGTGCCGCCTCATCCAACTCGGAGTAGGCGATGGAGAACAGCTCCGATCCTCCATATGGTGGATCCTCTACCAGTTCCGGCTCCGCACATCCCTCCTTAACACGGCCAGCTGCTCCGGTGAACTCCTGAATCGGACAAACTTAGCCCAATTCGCCGTGTCGACCGTGTCAGGGACGTCTGCCTCCAGCTCCTGGATCGTCCTCATCCCATCCCTTCCTTCTGGTGTTATAGGTGATTTTGCTTGTTCTTCCACCCTTCTCGCATCTTCGAGATAGAGAAGCCTTTGTGCACATCTCGCACAACAAATTTACCCCGCAACAAATTTCAAAACAAAAGTTAGTAAATTATTTGTCAAACAATAACAATTTATTTACTCAGATATATATAAATTAAATTGTACCTTTACTTTCTTCCAGATGACATTCTTCAAGCTCTGTTAGACCCTCTTCCAGGTCTCGACGCTAATATTGAACTATGTGAAGTTCCCACCCTACTTAGTCAAGTAGCAGTTGAAGAGCTGACTGCCCTTCCCCCTCAGCTGTCGTGTGATCTCTTCCCACTACACTATGACTCTCTGCCCATCAGGGACCTATTGTACATCCCTCTATGTCATCTTCTTCGTCACCACCGCCTTTGTCGAATCTGAACTTTGAATTCATGTATTAATTGAATAAAATATTTAATTATTAATAATAAAATAAATGAATTTAATTGAATAATGCATTAATTGATTACTTACCTTGAATGTCCACTTCAACACCAATGGATCGTCTAGCAGAAGGGTGTTGATATCCCTGCTCTCTCTCGATGTCCTAATTCTCAAACATCTAAGCCTTTTGGACTGAGATGCTGATAAAACATCTAAGTCATCAATGCTCAGGACCATATCACCCTCCTCCAATATATCTCCTTCCACTGGAATCATGGGCTTCTTCCCAAGCCTACGATCAAGATCTTGATCAGCCATCTGAAAAAAATTTAATTAAAAAGTATATAAAATAAAAAATAAAAGTAAAAATTATAAAAATTAAATTAAATAAAAAAACTAACATCTGAAATATGAAAGTAAAGTATTTAAATTTTTTTAGAAAATCAGAAAAGTAGAAAACTCTTTGATTTGACCTTTTTGAAAAATCAAAGGTGAAGAAATGAGAAGGGAGAGGGGTTTATATAGGCGTTACATTAGTAGCAGTTCTCGACAAACATCTACTAATTTGTAGCAGTTTATATGGGAACCCCTATCATAATCGCTGCAAACAGAAGGCGCCCAATCGAAACTTATGCAATTTAGTAGCGGCTTGTCTAAACCGATATTAATTTAAAGACTCTTCATTTTTGCAGTGGTTATTTTAAAATTAATTGCTGTAAAATGTGATGCAAAATGCAACAAGCTTTCTCAGTAACATGCAACATTTAGTAGCGGTTTACAAAACAGCTACTAATGTCGTAGCAGCTAGTGACGTTCCAGTTCTGCAGCTGTTTGTCTGTACACAACCGTTGCAAAATGTGTTGCACATATTGCAATGCCCCTCGGGAACATGCGTACTTTAGTAACGATTTGCACAACAGATACAAATGTCGTTTCACTTGATGACGCTTCGTTTTTGCAACGGTTTTCTTTAAAGTAACCGTTGCAACTCGACAACCAACCGCTACAAATGGTGGCACGTCGTTCCTGCCAACTCGCGGGAACCATTCGTTTTTGTAGCGGTTATGAACCGCTACTAAATCCATGCCCCGGTTATCATAGCAAATTTGTAGCGCTTTGACAAAGAACCGCTACAATGTGTCTTCTTTAGTAGCTTTTTTCGAAACCGCTACAAAATAACCACTGTGGATTGCTCTTTTCTTAGTAGTGTGTATTTTAATAGTTTAGTTATGATAATATGAGTTAATTTTAAGGTTTCCTCAGTTCAGATTGTTGAGAATGCTTGAAAATTGAGAATGTGTATTTTTTAGAATAGAGCACTAATTGTTGGATGTGACATTTAATTTGTTATGAAACTAATATGTAGTGATATTATAGATTGATTGTAAATTGAATTGTGTTTGTGAATTGGAGCTCTTCGTCTTGATCCTTGTAATGGTAATTTATTTGTCAAAAGGTAACCACTTTCCACATGTTGAGTAACTTTGAATTTCTTGTTTAAAGGGTAAAAATATTGGTTAAATTTTGCATTATCAATGGTGAAAATGCTTTACAAAATTGAAGACAAAGAAACAGTATTGTGTGATGGTAATATTTGAAATCCCTTGAAGTATATTCATACTCATGTATACTATTGTATTCCTAGTATTATCTAGAATGTAAGTATATTTATTAGAGTGTGGAAAATCTTGTGTATACATGTAAATGGTGATGATAAATCATGTGTATGATGTGATAGAGCTTTGGATTATGGATAATGTGATATGTGAAGAGATAGATGTTGAATTATTGGGAGGTTAACAAAGAATAGATAAGGGAGTGAATATTAGCATACATAAAGAGGGGATACAGATAGAAAACTTCCGGTTGTACACCTGAAAATCCTAGGCCCATTGTGTATGAGGGTTCATAACACCCTATGATTAATGAGGAGAATCCATGATCCAGCCTTAGACCCTGTGGAATTTTGTTGGTCCACATCACTTAATGGTAGAACCAACCTGATCCAGAAACAATGGAAGATGAAGAATTTGACTATTGCTATGAATGAATCAAACCTCTAATTATCAAGAAGAGAAAAGGCAAAGGGTTGAAGATATGGTTTAGTGTCTTCTAAAAATTGAAGATCTGTTATGTTTGTGTGGCATTAGCCAAGGCATTCAAATTGGCATTTAAGTCCTACAGGGCGTCCATATCTACAGGCATCTACAGGGAGTCCATGACATCTAAAAATAGTCCAATCAATTTCAAGATCTGCCAACAACAAAGAGTGTACGTAGTAAAGAGTAAAAGAATCGAAGAGGTTGGAGAGAATATTTGTGCTTCATTTCGTTACATTAAATGCACATAATATATATTTAAGGTTATATACATGCTTTTACGTCCCTCACAAGCTTGAGCAAATAGCGGAACATGAATGTCATGAAATTAGGTTAATTAAATTTGATTATTTGAATTAAAATTTAAAATTTTAGTGTTTTTAAGCCCATCCAACATTTTTTTGGCGTGAAATCACATCAAACATTATTAATATATATTGATGGAATGATAAAATAATAAATTAATTTTAAGGTTCCACATTAGTATAATTGATTATTATTTAATTATTCGTTGTTAATAAATTGTCTTATGCCAATAATTTTAATATTCAAATATTTCATGAACCCCCATTTTTAATTCGCAAAAAAAAAAAAATCCAAAGTTATCCTTACTTTAAAATGTGCACCTAATTTTACTTTCTACCATATGATTCTCATTGTTATTTAAAATTAATGAATGCCTGCCATTGCTATTTACATTTCAGATAATATATCATTCTCACATAAATAAAACTATTTAACTGTTTTTAAAATTATAAAAGAAAACTCAATCCCATATGTAAAATATTAATCAATCAATCTGATCGGTATATTAAATAAAATTTGATGATGAGGATGATGATAATAATAACAATAATCAATTATTTCAAAGACTGGTTTGAAAAAAGAATCTTGAATCATATGAGTAAAGTCATTTAAGATTTTCTCTTTATATACACACACACAAACACACAAGAGAAGCCTCACATTTCTATATTCACTTTCGCAGCTTCTTGATGAGATAAGTATCATTGAGAAGGAGGAGGAGGAGCAGAAGAAACATATCCAGAGATAAAGAATGCTTCTTGTTTTGCTTCTTACAGAGAATAAGAAGATGCTCCCAAGAGAGGAAATTATAAGGTATGATTCTAATACTCATTCCCTCCCTAGACCTCCACGTTTGCTGAATCTGATTCAGCCAATGCTCTGCTACCAAATCTGAAAGAGTTCTACATCACTTTGAAAATGGCAAGAGTTAATGGTCGATCTAATTATACAATTCTCTTTCTAGATTGGGATGATTGGCCACTTGTCGCTTGCGAAAATTTATTTAAGGTGGATGAGTTTGTGCAATTATGGTCGTTTAGAGACCGTTATGAACGACTTCGATTTGCATTAGTCAATCTTAGTCGACCAAAAGCCTCTTGATTGTGATCAATTTCTGATGAAGATATTTGGATACTATACTGGAATTACATAAAGGGCCGGGGGGATGGAGGGAATATTTATTCTTCAATTTGTTAAAATAAAGGACATAATGTTAGTATGCTTTAATAATATATATTTAAGTGTGTGTTTACATTAAGATCATGAAATTCGTTTAATTAAATTTGATTATATGAATCAAATTTTACTATTTTAGTGTTTGTTTTAGTCCATCAAACATTTTTTGGCATGAGCGCCCATCAAATATTATCAATATAGATAAATTAATGGAATGATAAAATAATAAATCTTAAGTTTCCACATTAATACACTTGATTAGTATTTAATTATTTGTTGTTAATAAGTTGTCTTAACCCACTTTTCAACGAAATAATTTTGATCTTCAAATATTTCATGGACCCCTATTTTTAATTAACGAAAAAAATCCTTCCCAAGTTACACTTGCTTTAAAATGTACACCTAATTTTACGACTTTATATTATATATGATTATCATTGTTATTTAAAATTAATGAATGCTTGTCATTGCTATTTACATTTCAGAACTAATATATTATTATCACAGAAATAAAATTAATTAACTATTTTTAAAATTATAAAAGAAAACTCAATCCAATGTATAAGATATTAATTAATCAATCTGATCGGTATATTACATAGAATTTGATGATGATGATCAATTATTTCAAAGGCTGGTTTGAAAAAGAATCTTGAATCATGAGTAAGGTAATTTTAAGAGACTCTCTCTATCTGTCGCTCTCTCTCTCTCTCTCTCTCTATATATATATATATATATATATATATAAGAGAAGCCTCACTTCTATATTCACTTACGCAGCTTCTTGATGAGATAAGAAGAAGAGAAACATATCCAGAGATAAAGAATGCTTCTTGTTTTGCTCCCAAGAGAAGATGCTCCCAAGAGAGGAAATTATAAGGTATGATTCTAATACTCATTCCCTCCCTGGACCTCCACGTTTGCTGAATCTGATTCAGCCAATGCTGCTACCATGGAGGATGAAGAAGATGCTTGATGATGAACTGGGAGGTCACGATATCAAACTGGTGATAGAAAGGAAGCTTGTCGGAAGTGATTTGACTTCCGATGGCTTCCTCATTCCAAGAAACGAAATCTTGGAGGAAGCCAGAGATTTTCTTAAACCTTGTGAGCTTTTTAAGCTTTTGAATGAACCTGTTCTAGGCTTAACTGTGTATCTGTATGGTCCAAATCTTAAAGAGTTCGTCTTCATTCTGAAAATGGCAAGTGTGGATAAACATCGACCTACGCATGCAATTCTCACTCTAACTTGGGGTTGGCCATATTTAGTTCACAAAAATAAATTGGAGGAGGATGAGTCGGTGCAATTATGGTCGTTTAGAGACTTTAATGAACGACTTAGATTTGCATTAGTGAATCTTAGTCGACCAGAAGCCTCTCAATTGTAAGCAATTCTGCTGAAGATCTTTGAATATTACATTGGAATTACATATGCAATTAGAAGTCCGGCCCTTGTCTCTCTCTCTCTCTCTCTGCTCCCTTTCTGTTCTTTTTCTTTCATTATTTGCATGTTTACAATATGAAGATTTGACAGATTGCACAAGTTTTAATTTTTAGAGCTTCTTAATTCTAAGAACTTCTCAAGATCTTTGAATACTACATTGGAATTACATATGCATTTAGAAGTCTCTATCTATCTTTGAATACTACATTGGAATTACATATGCAATTAGAAGTCTCTATCTCTCTCTCTCTCTTCCTTTTCTTTCTTTTTCTTTCATTCTTTTTTGCATGTTTAAGCGATGAGATCGAGGATTTATATTTTATGTCATTGAGATATTATTTTCAATGACCAAAGGATTTGATATTTAAAATATTTACTTACGATTATGATATAAGTAATTTCAACGGTAATAATGGTGGATAATGAATGTGACAAAAATATAACTCTTTTTATGTTATTCATCTTTAGGCAAAGTTTCATCAAAAGATTGGAAAGATTGTTGAGAAAGCAATGGAAAATGTTTAATTGTGTATTTGATTTCATTATAAGCATAAACAAAGATAAAGAGTTTTATAGCATTGCATCAGAAGCTATTAATAATCACTCTAATTCTAACTTGAGATCAAACAATCTTTCACTTTATTGATAGTAAATGCCTTTGACATTATGCTAAAAATTAGAAGTATTTCATAAAGCTGCTAAATTAATGTCCCATAGTTAATGAATACCTATTTAAATACATCTCAAGAAAAAAAAATAGAAATCAGAAATTTTCCCCCAGATGGGCTGTCCTCGAAAATGGAAAAACTCCCCACCTGAAAAAACTTATATGGTTTTGTTGATTATCAAGTTCGGGTAATTGAAATTTGTGAAGTGGCTGAACCAACATAGAATATAATTTATCTTCATTTCAGAAAAATAAGAAAGAAAAAGTAATTACTTGTGCTTGTTCCCCACTGTACTTTTGTGCACTTCAAGACATTAAAGATGGGATGATTATATTCAAAGAAGAAGAAAGATTGGATAACATGAAAAAGGAGATATCAGTTTCAAATCATTTCACCACTAGTAGCTAATAAGCTAAACATGAGTCAAACAAGATCCGAATGGCTAAAAGCTGTAACCACATGGACATGAAATCTCTTGTTTCATGGCTGAATCTCCTGACCATTTTTCCAATTGCTTTGAATCAAAGTGATGAGGAATAATGACTTCTGTGAAAGTTTGAACAGATAGAGAACCCTAAGTCTCTAAGGTGAAAAGGGTATGTTAGTGTCAAGGAAAAGGTATTCATGTGACTTCTATCATGCTAAGGCCGCAGAGTTTGTCCATTCCTTTATCTTTTATCAGCTCTCTTATAATTTCTACATCTCTCCATCTTCCCAACCCAGCATATATGTTGGATAGGATCACAATTGGAGTTGGGTTTTCTGGTTCCAAGTCTAGAAGCTTCATGGCCATTTCTTTTCCCAAGTTGCAATTTAAGTAAGATCTACATGCTCCAAGTAAAGAAGCATAAACAGATGAAGATGGCTCTACTATTTCTTCCACTAGGTCTCGAGCTTCATCCAACCGGCCACATCGACCCAAAAGGTCAACTACACAACCAAAGTGCTCCGGCTTTGGGTGCAAGCCATAATCTCTTATCATCATTCTGAAAATCTTCAGACCTCTCTCAGCCTCTCCGGTGTGGCTGCAAGCAGATAGAACACTCACAAAAGTTGCAGCATTTGGTCGAACCATTTGCTCCTGCATTTTATCAAAGATTTCAAAGGCAGATTTATTATCCCCATTTCTCCCATACCCACTTATCATGGCATTCCAAAATGCAGGGTCATTTGGCTTTATATCATATTGATCAAAAATTCCTCGTGCCCAAGAAGAATGCCCACATTTCATGTACATGTCAATAAGCGCAGTTACCAAAAATTTATCCTCACAAATAGCAATTCGAAGAGTAAGTCCATGTATCTCTTTCCCATGCCTCAAAGCAGATAAATCTGAACATGCTAACAAAAGACTGGTGAGAATTTTCAAAGTTGGAGTCATGCTGGCTAGCGTCATTTTCCGGAACCACATAAGAGCTTGCACGCTCTTCCCTCGTTGTGCAAACCCACTGATCATGGAGTTCCAAGTTGCTGAATCAGGATGCATCCCTTCAAATTCCAGCAATTGAAACAGTTCAAGAGCTTTCTCAAACTGTGCATTTAACATCATTCCCGAAATCATCGTGTTCCATGTTATTAAATTCCTGTTCCCTTCAAGTGTGTTGAAAACATCAAAAGCTGAGTGCCAACAACCACACTTGGAATACATGTCTACAAGTGCAGTCACTACCATAACATCAATCCCGGTTACAACTTTTGTAATGAATCCATGAACTTGGCTGCCCAAACGAACATCCAAGAGACCAGCAAAAGCAGAAAGAACAGAAACCAACGTGACAGAGTTCGGATTACCATCAGAACATACCATCATATCCTTAAACACGTCTACTACTAAAGGAGGAAACCCATTCTGCAGCAGCCCTGTGACAAAAGCATTGTAGCTCACAATATTCTTGTTCACCAATCCTCCATATAATCTACTCGCAGAATTCATCTCTTCATAACTCGAATACATAGAAGTAAGCGAGGTGGCAACGTAAGTATCTGATTCAAGCCCCAACTTCACCGCCCAGCAATGTACCAGCTCGACATTCTTGACCCCATCACAAGCAGACACTAAACTAGCTAGAGTAACAGAAGAGGGTCTTAAATTGCTAAATCCGATTAGCTTGAATATTCTGAAAGCTTCCCCGTTATACCCATTTTGCGAAAATCCAGAAATCATCGCATTCAAAGAAGCCATATTTCGGTGAGGCATATCGTCAAACACCATGAGGGCATCAATCAGACGATGGAATTTCATGTACATGGCTGTAAGAGCTGTGGAAGCGTAAGTATCTGCTTGAAAACCGAATTTGATTACATGGGTATGCAGGATTTGACCCAGCGAAGGAGATTTGAGCATGGAACATGCTTTAAGGAGAGGGGGGAATGTGAACCTGTGAGGAGAGAGTGAAGCAGAGTGGAGGTGGGAATAGAGGTAAAGAGCTTCTCTGTATAAGCCATCTGCTACGAGTTTTGATATATCGCGCTTCATGGAATGACAGAGAAGGCGACATTACTCCTTTGTCAGTTTCATCCCTCATGGCTCGGTCTCTCGTATAGCTTGCATCGCTTGGAGTTGAGATGTTCGATTA
The DNA here is from genome assembly GCA_025593235.1 of Vachellia pachyceras. Classification (NCBI taxonomy): domain Eukaryota; kingdom Viridiplantae; phylum Streptophyta; class Magnoliopsida; order Fabales; family Fabaceae; genus Vachellia; species Vachellia pachyceras. The sequence goes on along the minus strand of JANTPZ010145467.1, from coordinate 12,247 downwards.
TTATAGGAAAAATATGTAAATACTAAATACCCTGAAATATACAAAACCGACAGGTATAACAACTGAACAACAGTTCCCCACACACAAATATTTTGATCATTTTATGGGTGTTTGATGAACGTCGCCATCTGACTCATTTCACTTAAAATTAAAAAAAAAACTATTAATTATATTTTAATCTTGGGAACTTGTGTCATTTATTATGAACTCCCTATATTTTAGGGAGTTTCTTTATCTTTTTCCAATATCGTACGTCATAAAACATTAAAATAAAAAGATCAAGAAAAACATAATATTTATTATAAAGGATCATTAAAATGGTATTTACTTAGAAGGGCATAACTTTAAAATAGAAATTTAAAATTACTAATTATCCATAATTACACCTTTTACATTATTTACTACATTTAAAATTAAAAATAACTAAAATTAAAACTAAAGCTACTCATAAATCACATATGACTTGATAGTATTTTTTGTTAATTTTTATTTTTCACCAAGTTTTTTATTATCAATATATCATTTAATCAATTAATATGACATCAAGTTGTTTAATTTATATTATCAACACTAATATAAATTAAAAAAATTTATAAAAATAAAAAATTAATTCATTTTATATCTTTTAATAATACGATAGATTATCTAAATAATTTAAGATTTTGTATTATTTTCATAAATATAGTGTGAGACAGAATATAAGAGGGAAAATAAAAATTGTTGTTAACTGCAATTAAGTATTTTTAATTTTATATTTAAATTTTTATTTCTTTAAATAATTGCATCTTTTATTTATTTTAGATCCATTACTCTAATTTTTCTAAAATTAAAATATTATATTTAGTACGTACTGACATTTATATATAATTATATATAATTGTTTAAATCTTTATTATTGTTGGATTATTAAATAGTGCAGCATACACTTTTTTGGTAATTTAAAATCACACACATTATTCATATTTTTTGAATGATAAGCTAAAATGTACATTTAATTCTTTAAATTTATGTTAAGTTTCAGTTTGATTCCTTAAGTTTAAGAAAATACATTTTTAATTATTTAATGTTAAACCGTTAGTTTTATTTAACAGAAAATGCTAGTTTAATCACCATTCTACAATTTAATGATGTTAAATTAAAATATATTTAAATATTGATTATTTAATATACTTATTTTTATATTTTAAAATATAACGATATTTTATCAGTATTTAATAGTAGAATCACCATTTAAATTTGTTAAGTCACTATTTTCCGTTAGATAAAACTAATGGCGTTAAGAATAATGGATTAAAGGTGCATTTTTTAAACTTAAAGAACCAACCTAAAACTTAACATAAACTTAAAGGACCAAACATATACTTTAGCATATAATATATTATAAATTTGATATTCTATATTAATGATAACATTTCATTTTGATGATTATTCAAAGTTAAGCAAAAAAAATAATAAATATATCAATTTTTATAAAATTTTGAAAAATGTACAATTTTTTATAACTTGTTATATAATACTTATATTTATTATATTAAAGGATTGTAACCCAGTTATGTTTTATAACCGGTCTCAAGCCCACATAAGTAGGGGTAGAAGCACATCTTAAAGAGAAGTTCTGGGAAGATATCGACACCACGTGTTAAAAAGATTTTTATTAGTAGGGAACTGGGGATCTTAATGGTCATGTTGGTAAGAATATAGGACAGTATGCAGGGTTTCATGATAGTTTTTGCTTTAAAGTACTTAATAGTGAATGACAATCTATTATCGATTTTTCTTTATTATAAAATCTCAAGATTGTTAACACTTGTTTTAAAAAGCAAGAGGAACATATTGTTAGATACAAGATTGAAGCCTCCATGTCACATATTGACTTATCGGTGATAGGGGAGAGCTACGGGCGAATTGGACAGCCTGTTACCCGTCCGTTAAATGTTTCACGGGTACGGGCAAACATCAGCCCATTTAAACTCTTTTAAATGGGTTGGAAATAAATGAACGAGTTTTGAACGGGTAACAGGTAGCTTGTTTAACCAGCATTTTAGCAAATCTCATTTCCTGATTTTCAGCAAAAGGGGCCAATTTCTTAAATATTTAGCACGAAAAAGAGAGTCAAACATTCAAAACAATTTCATAAATAAATGGTGTTCAACCTAAAGTTCCAGAAATGAATAGTATCAAACCTGAATCATTTTGATGAAAGGAGGAATGTCATCAGTATTCAGTAGTGTTTGGGAAGAAAAACTCCAGTAGTTTTCCTTAGCCATGCAATCTGATTTGGCGGCTCTTTCAGCTTTGAGGAAGTCCCTACAGGCCACAATGACATGCCATTTTCCTGTTTCAGCCAAGACTTAGCAGTAGCCCAACTTTTTTCTGCAATCCTTTCTGACATAGAAACTAAGTTAGAACATTCACATTACTCTGTAAGAGTACCAGACTATTGGAATAAAAAATCTGCCCTCACGCTAATGCTACTATCAAAGAGATTTAAACACCTCTTCCAATACAAACAACAAATACCAATCATAATGAACATATGGGAATAAAAAATCTGCACATCATCAAAATATACTAAGAATAATCACATAATGCACACAAATGCATACAAATGTGACATAAATCTTCCATAATGTTCAACATTAAACAATCCAAATAAAATAGCATAAGTTCATAAAAATAGTCTGGTATCCAATTTATCTCTTGATGAAAAGATAGAACTTAACCACAAAGTATTTATAGTTGCAGTAGAAGTTTCAAAAATAGACAATTACCAAAGACAAGTTCAAACAATAGATCAGCAAAGATCACCCAGAGTCCCTCTTTCCAATCACTTCCTCTAAAGTGTTATAGGGAGCACCAGCATCACCAAAAGATGGAATGACTTTGGTGTTTCATAAATCAGCAAAGATCACCCAAGATGAATCACTTCCTCTAAAGTGTTACAGGAGTTGCAAAATAATTTGGAGTTGCATACTTTGGAGAGACCTCTAACGCATAACCAGGAGTTGCAGAATAATTTGGACAGTATAATATCACACAGTTTTAAAATGAAAAATTGCAAAGAGCGTCATAATGTCACATACCACCATGAGAGGTTCAATGCTTTCCACAAATTCACCATAGCAATTGTCAATCATGACAAAGCAATCAAAAGAGGTGTTTAAAGAACTACATATGAATACATAGCAATTGTCAATCATGCAAAATACATATGAGAGGGTATTGAAGAACGAGCTTAGAAGAATTTGTGTTGTTTTCTTGAATGCATAAATAAACCAAATATGTTATCCATCCAATTTATACAAAATATGTTATCCATCCAATGCATAAATAAATATGTTAGCCACTTAGCGAACCTCACGAAGAAGCAGGCCCTTTGCATTTACACGTTGATGCAGGGGATCAGCTTCGACGTGTCCACTCTCATTTATTCTAGCCTTCATGATGCCATTCTCACTTCCAAAACCACGAAGGCCATTATTTTCCCGCATCTCATTTCTGATATATTCACCGAGTTAGAGATCCCATAGTACCCTGAGGATCATTTGTTTACCCCTGCCCCTATTTTCATTTATGAGAGGATCCGATGAGCTCCCGCACCTCAGCCTGAGCCTTACATTGACATAGATGATCTGCTGGTTGAGGATCAGGAGGCTCCAGCACCCCAGGCGCCAGACGTTCATCCAGCATCTATAGCCCCCGTTACACTTGAGAGTCTGGCTGCTGATTTTCAGCAGTTCAGAGTCTTGATGCTTCAGCAGTTCGAGAGGGAACTGAGGTATCGTAGGAGGATGGACGCCTTGCTTGCACAGAGCTTGCACTTTCAGCTGCCTCTAGAGGAGGATGACATTAGTGGTGCAAGACCTTTGGGAGTTAGATTGTCTGGAGAGGGCGGAGCAGCGGAAGGGACTGGGGAGGAGGAGGCTACTGCAGATGTAGATTCCGAGGGCGACTTAGCCATGGATGGATAGGATTAGTTTTTCTTTCTGTTGAACTTTGATACAGTTATACTAGGTTACTTGCGGATTATGTTTTTCAGCTGTATATATATAGATGTTTTCCCTTTGTTGTTTTATCCGAATTTTGTTGCATGTGCATGAATTTTTGGTATTGCTTGCGAGATCCATGCTTTATCTGCTTGTTAATTTTTCCCTTCAATCATTGAGGACAATTTTTGATTTAAGTATGGGGGAGAATTACGATTTAAAATTTTTCAAGCATTACCTTGATTTTTAAAATGCAACTGGAATTTTTGAAGGTTAAATGTTGGGCTATTTTTACTGAAAACTTTGGAAATTTTCAAGTTTCTTAAAATTTTTTCAAAAATTACTGAATTTCCAGAGGTTTTGAATTGCATTTTTGCTTTCGGACCACTTTCGCCGTGACCAACTTTGTTGTTCGCCACGGCGAAAGTAGTCAAATAAGGAAATTCACCTCTCGGGTGTGTTTCGCCGCGACCATCTTGTGGTTGCACCGCAGCGAAACCACTTGCACATAGAACTCACCTCTCGGGTGTGGTTCGCCGCGACCAACTTCTGGTTACACCGCGATGAAACTTCAGTGCAAGCAAAAAAATAAAAAAAAAAGAGGAAGAAGATTTTAGTTTTTGAACTTTCAAATAAAGATTCCTCTTGTCTTAATGCCTTTAATACTCCTGAGCAAACAACGATACCATGATTTTCATAGATAATGCATTGGGAAGTTGATGCATGATCTTCAAGGATAAAAGCTTTTGGTTCATTGCATTTTTTGAGTTATTAGCAAATGATAAGCGTAGATGCAGTTTTGAATTGACTCTTTGCGTTTTCAACTCTTGAGACTATTTAATTGAGACATTAGCCTTGTCGTGAGGATAATTGGGCCTAATTCTATTTGATTTGTGTGGGTTTGTCTTGATTTTTAATCTCTCTAGAACTTGTCTTGATTCTTAATCAAAGCTTTATGATCCAATATCTTGTGAAGATGATAGAGGCCTTCATTTCAAAACCTTTCATTTTGCCCAAACACAAACCCTTCATAACTTAACCATTGTCACCCTTTTGAGCCATTCACTCTTGAAAACCAGCATTTGGAAAACTATATATATATATATAGGCAAGCATAGTCTAATCAAATTGTGATTCATACTTGATATAGTCTTTAATTCAAAAAAAATGAAGAAAAAAAGAGAAGAGAAGAAGAGAAAAATAAATAGAAAAGTAGTATATTGTCTAAACATGAATTTCTCTAAAGTCTTGCAAAATGTACTAATATGATTGAATTCCTTTGGTACTGTGTATTCAAGTATTTCTTTTCATCATTTTACTCCATTGGTTGAAAACCCCCATCATCCATCTTAAACCCCAAAGTCTTCTTGATTCACACTATATTGATCTTGTGGTAGAGAGGTAGAATAATTACAAGCCTATGGTAGAGATTTGATTAAGCAGACCATGAGTGAAATAGTCCTTGCATGGTGAGTTGAGAGAGAAACACTTCTACCTTTGAGAGGAAGTCTCTTTTATTCAGTCTTTCAAATTGAACTTTCTTAGGGATTGATTTATTATTGTCTCTGCCATTATCATTGTTAATTCCTTGTCAAATGCTTTTACTGAATTCTGTAGTCCTGGACTCATGACGATACATTCTTGATGCATTGATCATTTTAAAGTTTTGAAAAGCTTTGTCTAGGAGTACAAAGGTTTAAGTGTGGGGGAATTTGATTGAGCTTTATTTATACATCTGTTGTACTTGAATTTTCAGAGTTTTTGATCCAATTTTAGCCCATTCATTACCCTTTTTGTGCCCAATTTGAGAATTAGAGTTGTTGATTTGGATTAGTGTAATTTTGGGTGCATTTGCCATAATTATGATATAACTGTGCTTAAATTCCATCATGAGCAAATGATACTTCAAATATTTGCTATTTTATTTCAGGACATCTAAACAAGAACTTAAGAAAAACATCTCTAGAGAAGTTCGCCGCGGCCAAAGTCAAGCAAGCCAACAAAGGACTCTCGAGAGAGGTTCGCCGTGGCGAATATCACGCGTCAGCACCAGAATTTGCTCCAAATGGAAAATAAACCTGACCCGGTTCCTTGGATCTGACCTTGGACGATTAGGATGACCTAATTAGGGTAAGTTCGAAGGAAGAAAAGGGGGGAGGCAGAAAACACTAGAAACACATTTCTCTCATCCTCTCTACTCTCCAAACCCTACTTTCACTCCATTTCATCACCATCAGTCCACAGTGAGAGGGCCACTGATTTGTTGGCCTCATACATATAGATGTATATGGACCACTAAATATACCTGCAGAGGAGGTTACATGTACTTCATTACTTATGTAGATGATTTCAGTAGATATAGTTACGTTTATCTAATGAAACATAAGTCTGAGTCTTCTGAAATGTTCAAAATATTCCAAAATGAGGTACAAAACCAACTTGGCAAGACAATTAAGGGGCTTCGATCTGATCGAGGAGGCGAATATTTGAGCCAAGAGTTTGTTGACCATCTTAGGAG
>JANTPZ010145461.1:6776-63486 GCA_025593235.1 Vachellia pachyceras | reverse complement strand
GATGAACTCATGCTTGTGGCTGGAACGTGCTTTGCATTTGCAGTTTGAGGCCGCTGCATCACAACTACCGGTTCCATAGATGCTCCTGGTTGAAGATTTTTCAAATCACCTCCAACAGCCATATAACGAGCTTCAGTCTTAGAAGGTGTGGGGGACACCTGCAAAGGTGATGCCGAAGAATGACACAGAAAGATTAGAACCGGTGCTTGGCCACCTCTTATCAGCTGGAATGGCCTGCTGGGGTTTCGCCCACTCTGCCTTTGATTGAATTCTAGGCTGAATATTTTTATTACTGGATTCCAAAGATCCTCCAACCATAACCGCTGACTTTGTGTAGTTAAAATCCTTTTCATCCTTCTTTAGTTGACTGGGGGTAAGACTGGGCTTTGTTTGGGGCCTAGCACTCTGACTAGCAACTCCTAATTGCTTACCATTAATAAGAGTAGGTGGATCCCCAGTTTCCTCTGGCTTTAAGGGAGCAGATGGTGGATCCTGTTTCAATTCTCTCAAGGACTCCGCAGCTTTATCAAGATCACCTTCACATGCAACAACTGCTCTTTCAACCTCTTGTTTTGAGCAACAAAACCTGGTTTCCATGTCTGCAATCTGAGCAAGCTCCTCAGATATGTCAATTTTCAAATTATTCCCACCTACTTGTTTATCCTTTTGCTTATCTGTTTCTTCACCACCCTCAAATAGCCATGCAACCGATTCCTCAACCCTTCCTTCATTCAATATCAGTGCCATTGTTGCCCGATCATGAGAAAATCCCATTGCCACAAGCTGTTGAGCAAGAGATTCAAGTTTTCTCAACATAAGATAGCCACTGCAACGCTCATGCAATTCTTGAGCTCGCCTTTCCTTCTGACGTTGATGTTTCCTCTCATTCTTCTGGCGAATTTTCTCTCGCTTGTCATTGTCAGCTCCTGGAACCGTATCTAATCTAACAGGTAGATTAGAACCTTTCTCTTTATGATCCTCAGACTCACCAGACCAACTACCATTATTAGAAACAGAATCATACTCAGCACCAGCTAACACTGAGCCCCCAGGATGATCATCCGTCTCATCTATGTTCCGGAACCGACCATTAGAATGTATGGGAGACATAGAAGATGCTGGTGATATTTCAAGAGTATGGAATGTTCCTGATAATGGGTTGTATGCACTAGCAGCCAAACCCGCGCTTGCATTATTGGGTCCTGGAGATTTTGCAGTTGCCTTCTGGGCTTCCTTGCTCCCCTTTTTGGACTTAGATCGAGATCCAGGAGACATGTCCTTAAAATGCAAGCAAGGCCCTGCAACAATGAGATATATAAATTAGCATTTCTCCCTTTGAAAATAGACCCTGGGTTAGGAGAGTTAAAATGTATCACAAGTAAATACAGCTATAAAAGAAAATAACACTATCTCCATCACCGTGTATACTTGGTTAACAACAACACCCTATATATACAGATCTCTATTCACAATCAAGCATTCACTTACAAGATGGGAAAAGACAATTGAATACATATTATAGACAGAGGAAAAAAGTGACAGCAGCACCCTAGTTTAAAGCATATGAAATTAAATCAGCGAGAGCAAGGCTACAAAAATGGACAGGACAGGACAGTCCAATAAATACAAAGTTAACACAATAGCATGAACATTACTTAAAAGGGCTTTGGAAATGCAAGTAACATATACGGACAAACACAGATTATTTTGGTCCAATGTTCCACATAGTCAACTGCAACTTGTTTATTATGTTTCTATTTCTAAACAGAAATTCGGCACTGTAACTTATCATGAATCAAGTTACCAAAATAGACCCAGAGTACCTGGTTAATAGATAATATGCAACAAATGAAGATTCAAGACTGTCCACAAAGTCATTGGGGAAGATGGAAAGAGCCAACTTTATATGAAGCAAGCGGTAAAGAATGATTATTGTTTAAATGTTTACACTTTCTCTTCAAGCCTTGAAGTTCTTAAAGCTAAGCAATTCATCCTATAATGTTCTTGCATTCCAGTCATATCGTCGGAGCCATATCCTTACCACTATAATCTAGTATGTGTCCAAAAGTTTTTTAAAAAAAAGGTGAAATTTGTATTTTAACGGTTGAAAAAAGTCAAACAGCAATACAAGCAGTAGCCACAGGACAAAAATAATGTATTGAAATAACAGTATTTCATGGGGGAAAAACTTGCAAAGTCCAACCAACTAGAATACTAGCTGCAAGATACATAATGCAACTAATTTAATGCCCATTCTTGTGCGCATGCACACAACAATAAGAAACTTATTTAATGCCCATTCTTCTCAAAGAATGATTTGCTTATCTCCGCTTCACTTCATATCATACATAGAGGCAGTAGCTTTTTTCCCAAAAAAGAAAAAAACATTCTGCCTGAACAGCCATTCAAGATTTCATTAGTCTCAGTCCCCTCAACCCCAAAATAAATAAATTGGCCTTGCACTTCATTCAGTTCATGATGACCTAGCTTCCGATTGCATGACCATATTCCAAGAAGCACAAGGAACACAAGTTCCAACAATCAAACAAATGATTGTGGCACATTCACTATTTCCCTGTATCTCCGATTGTCCGTTAAAAGAGAAGCCAATTTCGCAGATATAATATATCCATTCTAAAGAAAGAATGTACTTTAAACAAAACAGAGGATCTCAAAATAAAAACTTTAAAATGCAAATTATCAATAAACTGTATTCATATTTACTGAATAACCATCAGGGATGCCAAAAATGACATAATTACTTCAAACATTAAATGTAGAAAGTCTTGTATATTCTACATAATGAAGACACCTTTGCATATCAATCAAGTTCAACATCAACCTCACCCTTTATTTAAAGAGATGTATATAGCACAGATTTATCCTCTTAAGCTCTATGGTCCATTGGCGTTCAGACATCATGTAGGATGCATTGTAACCACAAACTATTAAAATCAGACAAACATTGATTAAATATATGCAATACTATCCCTCCTGCTCACATTAAATATAAGTTGCTTCAACTTAAGAGACAACAAGTGCAGTAGTGAAAAATTAAACAGGAGGAGATGAAGTTGTCATGTGTTGAGCGTCAAGGCAAATGGACAGTTGAAAACTAATCTTCTAATTAGCAAAAGAACAAATTCATATCATGGAAAAACAAACAGCAGAAAGACATAAATACAGAGAGTAATATAGTGCAACTCAAACTAAAACTAACTGTTCTGCCCAAACTAATTCCAGATGTCAGAATTATCGGTCTTCTCTTAATTTTCGATATTCGGCAAGCAGCCATAATACCAGCTATTCATAATATGGACGTTCAACCAAAGTTACAGCTTTATAGAAAAATCGAATAGATTCCAAATAATTGCTAGATAAGAATGCTCAGCAATCCCCATTTAATTGACATTCTTAAGATTAAAAAGATGCAACCATCCATGAAGAACTAAACGAACATTAAAACCACCAACACTCTTTAGGATCCATTACACTTCATCCCAGCAAGAAAACCAAAACGAAAGAGCCCAAAGTCCCAATTCCCGCGCCGCAAAATCGACAAACCGGAATGCAGAATCTGAATCGCTAAATCCAAACAACCACACAAACCGAACCCTAAAGCACAATTCTATACTCCAACAATCAATACGGAGGCTAACTATGCTAAGATCACAAGGCGAAATGTAATGAAATGAAAATAACGACGCAGGGAAGGGAGAAACGGCGAGCAACCAACCTGAAGTTTGAGAGAAAATAGCGTTGACGATTGAAACGGAAATCGCTGTTGAATAGCAAAATCGTTTAGAAGCTAGGGAAGGGAATATGGTGTGAGGGAGATAGGCTTTTCGAGGCTCAAACTGAATTTGGTAGAATTAGGGTTTTGAAGAAATGGAGATCTGGGAGGAAAAAAAACACCAGATATAGATTTCCTGTCCTAATCCCTTCTCATTTTCATTACAACATTTTTGTTTATATATTCCAACATTTTCATTTTTTTTGTATACACTGATTTTCTTCCTGTGATAAAAAATCATTTTCTTCCAATTTTTTGAAAATTACATATATTTTTATTTTATATTCAGAACTTATAATTTTTATATTTGCAAAATTTAAATTTCAGTCTAATTTTCAATAGCATTAAGAATATTCTGTTCAATATTATAAAATACCAAATTTCATTTATTGAAATATATAAAATATTTAATATTATTAGTATGTATTTATAATCTAAATATTTACAATCTGTACAATCAAAAAATATTAAATAGTTAAGACACCAAATATTTAATATAATTGTTTGAAATATATTTTATTAAATTAATGAAATTTAATGTAAAATAGGTATAAATTATAGTTTCTAATTTATCCTTCATTACATCAAAACCAAATATTTAGGCATTTTATTACTTACATACTACAATTATTACTATTCTTTTTTTTCTAGGTTTATATAATGTATTTAAACTTTGAAATTTCTATATAATAGGTTTGTATAATTACAAATTTGAAAATATCATAAAAAATTTAAAAATGTATGTTCGAAAAACTTTTTGTTTGGCAATTTAAAATTTTTTCACAATATTGATGTTTAAAAAGGGCATTTTGGTATAAAGTATATGATGTAAAAGTCCATTTTTATTTGGGAGTAGTTGGCAAGTTTAAAAGTCAAAATTAACTTTTGGACTCTTAAAAGCCACTTATTGAAGTAAAAAAAATGATGTTTAGTATAGCGCTGGGAGCAAATAAGTTTTTCTTCAATTCCATAAAAACAGGCTTTTCTTCAAACATCATATCAAAGTTGAAACAAATTTATTTCCTTTTCAAATTTTCTTTAAATTTAAATTTTATTTTTAATATATTATCAAAACAAAGTTAATGTGAAAATAATTTTTTTATTAAATTATATCCAAATATAAATCGCATTACATTAATTAATTTCTACCCAACTTCAATTTGTAAAAATTAACTAGGATAAAAGTTATTTATGTAAATCTTAACGGAACAAAGCTTATTAAATAAATGGGAATGAAATTTTAAACGTCATTGTGTGTGTTTGGGAACTCCATTGGGAGAATGGATTTTACAGATTCCGAGGTATTTTGTGGATTTCGAGATGGTTTTACGGATTTCAAGATGGTTTTTATAGATTTCGAGATGGTTTTTACAGATTTCAAGATGGTTTTGTCTCAGCTTACGTGCACCGTTTTGGCAACGATGTTGCCAAACAAGCACATCGTTTTTTCCTGCCAAAACATTTGTTAAGTAACTATTGATTCTAATATTTATATTGATATTAAGAATAAAATGAGGGTAGATAGTGGCCAAATAAAAATAGGGGTTGGTAAGGTGAGTGTATTAAGTATTGATTTTTTTATTGCCCAAAAATTATTTCATTTCTATAATTTCATTAATTGTAGACATCAAGAATGCGATTAACATTCTGCCAAAAAAAAATAGAGAGAGAGAACAAAATGAACAACTAGCGAAAGCTAATATAGCTGGAACGGGTTGCGCCCCACTTCAACAATACCTAGATTCGATCCCAAGGTACGATTGAGTAGAGTTTCTCCGAGAGGGGATCCCTAAAGTGGCTCCATATATCCGCATTTATAATAAACAGTTGCTCAAACACATGATGATAGAGTTCAGAAAGAGCGTTGGATACTGAAAGGTTATAAAAAACGAGCGCAATGAACAATATTTGCCTACTTAAATAATGATGTACGCGTCTATCTTTCTTTTACTCTTTTTCTATATGTGGATCCCATGATTTGCTGTCTTTCTTTCTTCTTTTACTCACTTTTCTATCACCATTTTTTGTAATATATTTTGTCCTTTTCAAAATAAATTCTAAGAAATTAAATTTTTACAGTTTTTATCATATCACGTTCACATATTTTTATTTAAATATTTTAAAATTAGATTTTAATTCTTAAATAACTTATAATACATTGGTTCTAAAAAAAATAGGACAATTTTTAGCTAACGGATAACGTCCATTGTCCCTTTGGTTGTTTGAAAGATAAAGACAGCATGCATCTGATTAGAGTCTGCCTCAGTGCCAAGAATCGATGAAGATATGTGGTCTCTCCGTCCAGCAAAGTGGAATACTTTTTACAACTTTGGAGGGTAAAGAGTGGGTTCGATGGAGTCTTACGTAGGAAGTGGGTCAACAAAATGCCAAACAAGTTCCATCGGTAACACTTTTTTGGCTACGCTTGTTGGAACGTATGGGTCCGTCAATGCCGCCAATTATTCAACCCAATAGATAGCGTGTTGGTTTGGGAACTTCATTCCTCCCAATAGAGCACGTAAGTCGAGATAAAACTATCTCAAAATTCATAAAAATCATTTCTGAATCCATAAAAACCATGTTGAAATTCATAAAATCATCTAGAGATCCATAAACTCCTTTCCTCCAGCGGAGTTCCCGAACACACAATATGTGTGTCTAGAAATCAGTTGGGAAAAATGGGTTTACGAATTCTGATAAGAATTTATAGAATACAAGAAAAATTTACGGATTTTGATATGATTTTTATGGATTTTAAAATATTTTTTATGGATTTCAAGATTTTTTTACGGATTTTAAAGTGGTTTTATCTTGGCTTACATGCACCGTTGGGAAGAAGTTCATCCCAAATATGCACAGTACCTCGTACCCAGATGTAACAACCAATTTATACAGGCAGGCTTGTTGGGATCATTAGGACTTAATTTGTCATTGTAGATTTTATACTAGCAACCTTGCAGGTGGAATGGTACAACATCATGTGCAAGGGGAGTTCTACAAGCTGGAAGTGGATGGCTCGGTTATCCGGAAAGGTGGGAGTGGATGCGGATCCAGTCAAAAGATGGACAAGATTTCTAAATTTTGTTGGATCATTATTAATATTAGTATTAAAAATTATATATGGTAAATTTTAATGGGAGAATTGGACCCACTGAACATAAGCGAATTAAATACACCTAAATTTTGTTACAATCTCTTCTATATTTATTTATTAAAAAAGAAAGCACGCTTTTTTATCTTGTGAAATTACCATAATAAAAAAACTTAAAATTTTGTAAGCTACAAATTTTTGTGTATAATGAACATGTGTGTTTCCACAAAGAATATTCACTAATAATGTAACACAAACACAAGTACACTAGTCTCATCCTTATCTTGAAAGGTCTACTTTTATAAGAAAGATTTTCATCTACAAAATAATATTCACAAACAGAAAACTCAGTTATCATCTTTACCTTGAGGTTATTTGCTTTAAAAAGTAATCGATTCCATATAAAAAAAAGAAGTATTGATGCAAAATTAATGAGCTGAGATGTCCAAAAAATAAAAGGAAAAAGAAAAATCAACTACGCTTAATTTTTGGCTCCTAATTGGCTAGGCCATGTGCTACAAATTCCTCTTTCTGTCCGAATCTAATGTTAACTGACTTAGGCTAATATTCTATCGTAGTTTAATTTTACTTAATGGATTGATATTTTTTTGCTGAGCAAAAGCATTCTTTTTTAGATACAATCGTGTTGAAGACATGGTAAGTGTTTGGTAATCCGTTGGGAGAATGATTCACATAAATCGATATAAGTATATGATAGGAGTTTTGTTCTGACTTATGTAAATATAATTCCAAACATAATTGTCAAACATTCACGCCTTATAGACATATCTATGAATCAGAATTTAAAATCGGTTCATCATATTGTAAGGGCTAACCCATTTCACTAAACTCAATACCCGTGAGTGATTGTTGCAGTGCCATGGCCTCTTGTCATTGCTTTTGGTGTGAAGAAGGGGTGAGGCCATAGATGCAATTGCTTTAGGCCTCCCAAAATGTTGTTTTATCACTACTACAGAATATAGATTTTATTATTGAAATTCGCGTCCTTTTTTTTAAAAAAGGAGTAAAAAATGAAGGCAATGGCATTTTTGAAATTATAAGAACAGAGACGGACCTTTATGCGCCCTATATTTAATATAGGACGCATAAAGGCTGACTTTTGACGTTCTATATTGAATATAGGGCACCAAAAGGCACACTTTAACGCCTATATTTAAGTAGGGTGTCGGAAAGCACTCTTTTAACGTTCTATATTCAATATAGGACGTCAAAATTCACTTAAAGAATTGGCGTCTAACTTTAGGCGCCCAATCTTACAGATTGGACACCTAAACTAAGTTACTCATTCAAAACCTAAGAGGCTGAACCAGAGAAGAACGACGGACGCAACAGCCAGAACCAACGACGCACCCTAGACCCTAGTGACACTGACGAAATCGCCACCATTTGGAAAAGCCCGGGCAGAGCAAGAGCCCTTACCGCAGGCGCCAGCCCCAGCGAAAGAAGCGAAACCTGCTGAAGTCTCCGAACTTCAAAGAGAACTTCACGCCTTAATAGAGGAGCAAGTTCGCGAGGAATCAGAGAAAGGTATCGGTCTTTTGACCACTCTTTTTCCCGAGCAGGGGGCCACCACTCGAAAGTGGCTCGATATCTTATGGAATCCCTGGAGATTTCTTCAGAGGATGCTCCAGAATCGTAGAGAGAGAACGAGAGATGGAAGCAGTAGCAAATGGAGGTAAGGTGTTCTGTATGGAGGGCACAATGGCGAGTCGATTTTCCTGTTTGGCGGATTTGGAGTCCTCGTTATCCCGTACCAGGCGTCCAGAATCCATTTTGCCGAAGCTTGAGGTAGATGGTGTTTGAGAAAGGAAAGGTTTTGTAGAGCTCCATTTCCAAATTAGAGAGCTTTGTAATTTAAGCTTCCGATTTTCTTACTAGTCCTCACTCACCAGCTCCACCTTACCTCTTCTACTCTAACATCAACTGGCATTGCTTAGCTTTCGGTCCAAAACACATATGGGTATTTTCTTCGGTATCCCGTACCTTTCTTGTGGTATTAATCCCAGGTATAATCAGGATGATTCTGTTCTAGATAATCTAATCATTTGATCCTTTGATTCTGTTCTTTGTGGTATTAATCCTAGGTAAAATCAGGATGGGTATAATGCAGCCGCCAAGAGCAGATGTACAATTTTGCATGAGGAGGCTGTTGTTCTCTATGGGAGCAAAGTTGGCAGTGAAAAGGGGCTCAATCGATTGCAAGGTATGGTTGCATTTCGCTAGAATATGGATGAATATGCTGCTGGATGTTACGTTCTGGACCACGAACTCCCTAATTTGCATTTGATTATTGCTGAGGCTGCAGTTAAGTTGGATTTAACAACCTTCAGAGAACCCGAAAGGATACGGCAAGGAAGTTTCTCCGCACTTGGACTTGCATGTGTTATTGTTTTCGGCTTTTGTTGAGTAAATCATGAAGAGTACGAGAAGAATGGAGAAACTTTTCCAATAATCAAACATTGTTGGTTGCATTTTGATTTTCGAAGCATTCTGGGGTTAGTGGGTGCACAAGCTGAGTTCTGCCTCGCGTCCTTGAGCAGTTCGTAAGAGTTTTTTGTTGTCATGCTATACTCAGTTCTGTATATTTGGGTGTTGTTCCGGCTAACTCTTACCTTGCTTATCTTATCAGGGTTGTCCTCCAGGAAGATAGTGCTACCATTTGCATTCATAGAATAGAGTCTAAAGTACTGGGAGTGAAACCCGAATATAAAGAGGTTGCAGGGGACTTTCTGGGCAATTAGATTTGATAAGACTTTGAATTTCTTTTTTGTTAGGGCAGTGACACTTGGAGGTGTTCTCAGCTTCTTTGAGGATCCAGTTTCAGGTGCATTTGGGGCGAATCTACGGTGTCGAGTGCCTGGAGACAGACCAGGTAACCCTTGGGAAGAAGATGAAGTGCTCATGATGATGCTCAGGAGTCTGAGAGTTGACATTGCTAAAAAAATCACCTTTGAGCAACACGGCAACACGAAAATGAAGTCTTTCTGGTGGCATTGTTTGATTGTTCTTCTCTCACTTTTGAGCAACACGACAGCAGAATTACATCCTTCTCAAATGGAATCAATGACTTACGGTGCCTTATATTGAAATATAAGGAGGCGCCGTAAGTATGTACCCTACGGCGCCCTATTTTTAAATATAAGGCGTCGTAAGGCCGAACTTTCTACTCTCCTCATATATACGCCTCTGAGAAAGGGTGCCAATTGGGTTAAAAATAGGGCGTAAAAAGTATTTTTTGTATTAGTGTATCCTCCATACGTGTGTGGTAAAATATTTCTTCATTGCGAGGTTTGATTGAGATCAAGGTGTTAATTATTGTTCTTCAAGTCAAAAGTTTATTTTATTTTCAAAATAATTTCTTTTAAGTATATATTAAACCACTATTATAATATTTATATTACATAATTATATACATAGTATAGATCAAGATGTCGAAAAAATATACCTGAAGATATTAATACTCCGATAGGAAGATTAAGCTATATAAAACAATTAGACTTTTTACCAGATTCAGGTAATTCTTATGAAATATTATTTAGAATACTTGTAACAATTAATATTATTAAATTATGTTTCCAAAGTTAAAATTACTTAAGTTCTATTGGGAATTAACTATATTATAAGGTATACATGTTATCTATTTAAAATTAAACACTATTGTTAAATTAGAAACCCTGCATGTGAAAGAAATTTATGACCAAATGTAAAACTACAACTATTACTTATCATTTAATAAAATAAATACTAACTTTGATATAAAATTTGAAAAAGAAGATTAGAGTAAGGTAAAGTCAAGCTTCAAATTGAAACAAAACGCACATAAGTTAGACCTCAATACGACACCCACCACCAACACAAAATTCATATAGCACAAAATTTGATGGCACTTTGAAGTTGGTATATGACTTCCCTTTTGATTTGTTGATGATTTCAATAAAAATTATATTTTACCATATGATTGCTAGTCAAAATAATTTCAAGCTCCGTTTGGTAAGTCCGTTTGCACAACGGTGCGCTTACCGAAACACTTTTCCTCTCATATAAACTACCTCGGAATCTGTGTCCGTTTTTCTAACGGGCTATCCAAACGGAGCCTCAGATGATTATATATCATTACGTAGTTTTAGCAATGAAGACTATGTGCTTACTTGGGAACACAATAGAGAAGTACTTTTACGCAAGTCAAAGTAAATATGTGAATGAAATTATTTCATTTTGCAGAAAAACACTGTTGAATGTACGTTTGGTTTTTACAATCGTTTTGCGGAAAACATTGTTGAACATGCATTTATTTATGTATGAACCCTAAAAATTTATTAATGAAGAGAGAGGGTCACTTTTAATTATTGATATCAACAATGTTACATTGTGACACATACAGAAGCCTACAATATTTTTTATTTTTAAAGAGGTAAAAAAAATTATTCATGTTTTTATTGATCAAGAGAAACTTCTTAGTGCTGCTGCATATCCCCTCCTTCATTTTGTATCTTGCACAAATGCATTTATGGTATTCTGCAAAATTAATAGCAACAACAATTAGATTAATCCTACTCTATAAAATCAACTACGCAGATCTCAATAAATTCAATTCAAACGAAAATATAAACAAGGAGATAAAATTATTTAAGCTAATTAAAAACACATCAAACTTTTCTTTACCTGTTGCATTTGGTTGATGGAGAAATTGGAAAACCAAGATCAATACCACATTTTTTGGGAAGTGCTGCCATCAAATCTTTCTTTATATCAGGGACATGAGAAGCTGCATTCACAAAACACTCACAAGTCGCACGTCGATCAGCAGTCGTCGGAGCTTCCTTTTTCAGGGTGCGGAGAGCATCACAGCAAATGGCAGACGGCTTAGGAGCCTCGACTTTCATGTAGTGCACACAAGGTAAAGCTACTATCTCCACATGGTCGCATTTTATGGCACCATGCGCAAGTTCAGTCATAACCATGAACACAGCCAGTTCAACTATTACGGCCAGAAGCACCTTAGCATCACCACACTTCATGGTTTCCTAGTTTCTTCAATATTTGCTATGATATGTTCTCTTGTGCTGGATGAAAACATAATAGGCTAGGGAAGTTATTATATAGCCAAAGAAGTGAGAGACAAGGACAAAAAAAAATTCATTTGTAATTAATAGTATATGATTCTACATGTAAATGTTTTAATGCATGCACACACTATCAATCATCAGTATATATCTGTCATCAATTCAATATATTATTTGACGGAAGAAATCGATTCAACATATTTCTCTGAATATTTGTAGTTAAGGCGATTGATTTAAGATATTTTATCAGTTGCGCATAGAATCAACCGTTTAATTCGACATGTAGCCATTAAAACTGAGTGATGTGTGGCTTTACATTTATGTCCAGAGTTTTGACTTTCGAGAAATAATAATATACTCCCAGAGTACCATATTATCTATACCATCTTTAATGACAATATTTCAAATATATTTTTTCTCACAAACATATATTATAATGAGTTATAAAGAAAAAAAATAATCAAAAGAAATTTATGAGATATAAAATCCATAAAACATGAGAAATGAAATATTTTTATTGAAAAAAGTATAGATGACGTGTCACTTTGAGAGTATAAAAATATTGTTCATCCATTTCAAAAAGTATTTTTATCATTTCACAAAATGTGATAGTGGTTTAAGTTCGGATTGAAAACTAAAATCCTTAACTTGTAAAAGCAGAGAAATACTTATATACTCCAGAAGTATTATACCATCCATATTATACCTAATAAAAATGTTTCAAATCTTGTGATAGTGGTTTAAGTTCGGAATGAAAACTAAAATCCTTAACTTGTAAAAGTAGAGAAATACTTATATACTCCAGAAGTAGCATACCATCCATATTTCAACTAATGAAAATATTCCAAAAGTCCTCTATCACTACAAAGTAAAAAATGACTTTTAGCGGTAACAGAAAAAGTTGTTACTATATGAGACCTTCAGTGGCAACCTTTTCCATTGCCGTTGAAGGCATACTTTCATCAGCGACTTTTTTGAGTCGCCACCAAAGATAGAACTTTTAGCGGTAACTCTTTTTAGTTACGGCTGAAAGTAAGAAATTTAATATTTATTTTATTTGTAAAATTTTTTATTAAAAAATTGTTTTACCTAAAAATAATATTTTTAAAAAATAAAAATTATGAAATCAATAATTATATAAGTGTATTAAAATTATTATTCAATCAATAATATACTATATATAAAATAAAATCTAAATATATATAAAATAATACACACACATTAAAATTATCATCCAATTTACTCTTACTTTCTAATAATATTATATATATAGATATATGTATAAATATATATACATAAATGTGTATATATAGTAAATATTATATATATTTACATATGCGTTTAAAGTATTGAAAATTAATGTGGCTCGCATGCCCTAGTAGTTGGAGGTTCAATTCTTGGAGAGAACAAACTTTTATATTTATTAGATGGCATAGGTGAGGTGGTATATATATCGCGACATGTGGTGTGCAGGTAATGGGTCAATACTTTCAGTGACAATCATTACAGTGGTGACTCTTCTCTGCCAAAAAATCTTTCAGCAGCGCTTTTTTATACTTTCAGCGGTGATTTTTGTTGCAACTGAAAGTCATTTTTTTGCAGTGATTGTAGATCTCATATCCCATGAATTTCTCCTACTTATTTCTTTTTTCCATAACCCATTATAATAGATATTTATTATAGAAAAGAGAAATAATTAGGAAAAATTTATATGAGATATGAGATCCATAATAAAGAACACTTTGAATATTTTTATTGGATAGAGTATGGATGATTTAATATTATGGAAGTATGTACGCATTTCTCATAAAAATATATGGTATTTGATGCATTTTACGTAAAAGTTTATGGGTGATTTTACAGCTCAACCTTTGTTATTTACTAACCATTATTCTAAAAAATTAATTCGTCATCAGTCTTTATAACCTTTCCACGGCAGTAGATTCATATCCTCTCTTTTCTAAAAACTCCCTCCCCCTTCCAATATAATCTTCATTTGCCGTGGAATTCTACATGCATTCAAATTTAAAATCTTATTCTAATTATCTTCATTATATGAAGACCATTCTATCATATCATTTTCTTCCCACCAAGTTCTTGTTGTCATGTGTGCTGCTTCACAGCTTTCTTCACTTCTTAAGTGGCATATGTTTCTCCTTCCTTTGTTTCCAGTCAGTGAGATTTACGTGTGTAGGCCGTTTCTTGGCTCTGTTGATTATTAATCACACACGCACACTGTACAATATATATATCTTGGTGTATAATGCTCTCCGGTTTTTTCTTTACTGTCATTCTTTAACTTATTCATGTGCTTTTTTGTTGTTGCATGTTTAAGAACACAATTATTTTATTTGCTACAATCGAGTAAGAATGGTGATGACTATAAATACATAACCAGTAACAATGGATTATCGGAGAAAGTTTTAATCCTAAGTATGTTTATTGTTACCATCCAATGTTTGTTTTGTTTTTTTTTGTGATAATTTCATAACTTGTATTCTTCCGGATATAATATGTTAACTTAATTTTTTTTAAAATTTAAAATTACTAAAATTCTATTGGGAAGCAACTATATTATAAGGTAAACATGTTATATATCTATTTAATATTATACACTATTAATGTCATAAGAAACTCTGCACGTAAAAGAACTTGATGACTAAATGTAAAACTGCTACTGTTACTTATCGTGTAACAAAACGAAAACTAACTTTGATATAAAATTTGAAAAAGAAAGTTAAAGAGAATACACCTTAATCAAATGCAAAATTAAATCAAGATTCACGTAAGTTAGACCACAATGCAACACCAGCCATCAACACAACTAAAAAGAAGAAGGGAGAATTTCAATAAAGAAAACATTGCACTATAAAATCAAGATTGAAGAAAAAGAGGTGGAGGGAAAACTGTCAGACATAGGTTAAAAACAGGCCGCCGGAGATGAAGGTGGGTTGCCGTTCATGAAAGACAAGTCTTATGCTCTCGGCCGACCTCAATGGGAAGAAGGTTTGAAAAGGGGAAGGAGGTTTCTTGCTTAGTTAGCTGTTGTAGCCGCAAGGCATTTAGTCAAGGGGATCAAGGGAGGATGATCGGGCCTATTTGCATTAGAGTTTGAGAAGCACGTTCAAGTAAATTTAGATAAAATCTTTTATTATATACTTTTTTTAACCGTAAATTAAATTGAAAAAAATAGTTTCTATCGCTATTCTAAGGAGGATGAATATGAGGATTGATAGAGTGTAGACAGATGAAAGGAGATGATCACTGTGGAGTTTACCGTAAAGGGTCCTTATGTGATCATCCCGCAGAAAGGAATTAAAAGATGTGTCTGGTTAATAAGTGGGGGGAAATATTGTCGTTAACGGTCATTTGGTATGTGACATCCGTTTGATTTGTTTATTTAAAAATATATTTCGTTATTGCATGTCAAAATAATTTCAGATGATTATACATCATTAATGAGGTAGTTTTAAGAATGAAGATTATATGAACTATAAAAACTTATAAATTAATGAAGAGAGAGGACCGGTTATTATTATTATTGATACTCACAACGTTTTGTGCTACATAAAAAAGTTTACAATACTTGTTATTTTTATAATAGCTAAGGCTAAACTTATTCAGCTTTTTATTGATAAGGAGACACTTCTTAGTGCTGCTGGCATATCTCCTCCTTCATTCTGTATCTCTTGCACATCCGTATTTATGGTATTCTGCAAAACCAATAGCAATAGCAATGAGCTTTATCCTACTATATAAAATTGACTACACGTATATCAATAAATTTAATTCAAATAAAAATATGAACAATGAGATACATCTAAGCTAATTAAAAAAGTAAAAAAATTTTCTTACTTGTTGCATTTGGTTGATGGAGAAATTGGAAAACCAAGGTCAATACCACATTTTTTGGGAAGCACTGCCATCAATTCTTTCTTTATATCAGGAACATGAGATGCTGCATTTACAAAACACTCACAAGTCGCACGTCGGTCAGCAATCGTAAGAGCTTCTTTTTTTAAGGTGCGAAGAGCATCACAGCAAATGGCGGATGGCTTAGGAGCCTTAACTTTCATGTAGTGCACACAAGGTAAAGCCACTATCTCCACATGATCGCATTTTATGGCACCATGTACAAGTTCAGTCATAGCCATGAACACAGCAAGTCCAACCATAATGGCCAAAACCAACTTACCATCGCCACCCTTCATGGTTTTCTAGTTTCTTTAATATCAGCTATCTTCTTGTGTTGGATGAAAACATCAAGGGGCTAGGGACGTTATTTTATAGCTAAAGAAGTGAGAGATAATGACAAAAAAAAAATTAATTTGTAGCTAATAGTGTATGATTCTGCATGTAAATATTTTAATGCATGTACACGCAGGAAGGTACACCATGCATCAATAATCATCATTGTCGGTCATCAATTCAATATTTTCGCCTGAATATTTGTAATGAAAGCGATTGATTCACCGGATTTGACGTGCCACACTTAGAATCAACCGTTTAATTTTAAGTAATCACTTACATGCTCATGCTTCTCTCTATTGAAAATGCTTCAACCGTCTTCTTTTGTATGTCTCACAAGTATCTGTTATAATGAGTTATCAACAATGGTGGATGTAAGGCTCTGAATCAGGGGATGTAAACTATTTTTTCTAATAGTGGGTGAGACTTATTTTTGATATGTTTTGAGAAGAATTTGAGTAAAAATTTAGTGGATTCAAAATTAACAAAATGAGCGGGTACAAAATAAATCACATAGTACTAATATATATACCTAATTTTCTAGAAGTCAGAGGGTGCGGCTGAACCCCCTGACTTTCAAGTAGATCCACCTATGGTTATCAATAGAGATAAGTAATCAAAAGAAATTTATGAAATATGGGATTCCTAACAAAATAATTGAAATATTACGCCAATTCACTTCAAAAGAAGGTAAGTACTGTTTATTTAAACGTATAGCCATTGAAACTGATGAGTGATGTGTGCCCTTTCATTTACGGCCAGACTTTCAACCTTCTTCATTTCAAAAAGTATTATTACCATTTCACAAACCGACGTCGTTTGTATTGATTTTATTCATTATTTATTTACTAATAAGGTTAACAAACTCAGAGTTTGAGTAAAGTTGTGATATAAGAGTTTGCTTTTATTAACAAATAATTATTAAGAATATATAATTAAATAATTAAAATATAAAAGAAGATAATAAATTAGTTTAAACAAATGTCAAATCGAAATGATTGAAATTACATCTATAAGCATTTATAACTTATTGTACTCAACAAAATAAATTTCTATGAAATTTATATCTGAAATCACTGAGCACGACCACATCCAATAAGTTAACACGAGTTTAAGAGTGCATTGCCCCAATTCTATAAGCTAGAAAGGTGAAAATAATAAAAATTTCCAAAGTAGTAGATTGATCCTCTCCCTGAGGGACTTAGTAGTATATTTATAGTCAATAATCGTTGGTTTAAAAATGGCTTATTTGTTAAAACATTTGAAAAAATCAAACGCACGTTCAACATTATTTTTCCGTAAAATGAAATAATCTCCTTCACATGTTTACCTCTACTTATGTAAAAGTACTTCTTTACTGCGTTCCCAAACGGGTATAAAATTTCTTTGTCACCATTATTCCCTTTTCCAGGCACTAGATTTATATCCTCTCTTCTCTAAAACCTCTGTTATCTTTTCAATATAATCTTCATTTCCCGTGGAGTTATATGTATGCATTCAAATTTAACATCTTATTCGTATCTTCATTATATGAAGACCATTCTACCAACATCACATTTCCTTCCTACTGTGCATGTTCTTGCTGTCATGTGCGCTGCCTCACAGATGCTTCATTCTGAGCGGCATGTTGATATGTTTCTCCTCCCTTTATTTCCAGTCAATGATGAGGTTTCTGTGTATACGCCGTTTCTTTGTTCCAGTTGAATATTGTGCACACACGTGCTCACATACATGTCCGTACATATACTATTTTCGATACTTAATATTACTCACGTTCTTTAGTATAAAAGTTAATTGATTTCTATTGAAAATATAAGGAAGCGAAGTACAGTACTTTAAAGTATTCATTTATTTATATAATTAGTTTATAATTTAAAAAAATTAGTTTAGAAAAAATGATAAATATAAATACATTTAAGTAATGTATTTAACTTTTTTAACCTTCCGTACAAAAATTAATTGACTCTTATATTGAAGATCATAAATAATATATATCAGAGTTAGTTGACTTTTTTGAAACAATTAAAGAAGATAAATATATTATTTTATTAAAACGAAGATAAATATATTATTTTATTAAAACATACACTCTTTAACTTATGCATGTGCAATAGAAATAAGTTAAAGAATAGTTGGCTTTATTTGTGATCACATTATTAAGAATACAATTATTTTCTTTGTTACCACCATCAAGTAAGAAATTTTGATGACTATAAACACATACACCGAGTTATTTAACTCCCATATTGTTTAAGGGAGTATAAAACCCCAGGCTATTTCTAAAGAGGAATCCAAGTTATATAATCTCTTTCTCTATATATGGCGAGGATTCATATAACATATTTAGGGTTGGGAATACGGGTTGGGCTTGTTGCCAACCTGCCATTTCTTGGCAGGCTCGGGTTGGTTTTGGGGGGCTCTCCCAGCCCAGCCTAGCCCGCCAAAACCATTTTTTAAAAAATAAATTTTATTTTTATCTTTTTTTCATTTCAATATTTTTTATAAGGACAAATAATTTTAAATTTTATTTTTTAGGATAAACAATATTTAATACATTCAAAAAAATAGTATAAAGTATTTTATTATTTCAATATCAATTTT
This sequence comes from Vachellia pachyceras, assembly GCA_025593235.1. Taxonomy (NCBI): domain Eukaryota; kingdom Viridiplantae; phylum Streptophyta; class Magnoliopsida; order Fabales; family Fabaceae; genus Vachellia; species Vachellia pachyceras. The sequence continues at coordinate 44,669 of JANTPZ010145461.1, read as the reverse complement.
CTATAATACTGTATTTAAAATTATAACAAAACATTAATACTTATAATTTTTGAAAAACTTGAAAAAATGTCATTATTGAAAATGTATTGACTAAAAGAAAATGATGTGACTATACAATTTTATAGAAAAATTAAAAAAAAAAAGAAAATCTATTTTAAAAAAAAAATACTCACTAACCCACCAACCGCCGGCTTGTCTAAAATGGGTTCGAGCTGCATTTCTGCAACTGGTTGAGTGGCGAGTTGAACTCACCAACCATCAACCTGTTCCAACCCTAAATAGGTTTATACATTTATTATGAAACTCTTGCTTATAAAGTCTAAACGGATGAGTAATATGATCTAATTAACCACCTCACTAATTTATCCTTCCAACACTTTCGTTCAAATTGACAACTCCTAGCTTGGGTGTTAAACTTGTCAACGTGAATTAAAACGAATTACGAAGAGACAGTAATTTTTTTGCCTCTTGTTGTTCTTGTATGCATATATTCTTCAACCTAACTTGGCTTTATATGAACTTCTCTCTTCTTCTTCAATGACAGATGCAGATGTACTTTCATCTTCCAACAAGCCTCAAACTGGCTCAGCAAGAGAGGAGAAAATTGTCTGTGTGTGTGTGTGTGTGTGAGGCTGCCTCTCAAACAAAACTTTCTTATTTTCAATTACTGGCTAACGATAAAATTATTGACATAAAATGTTTAAGGTTATTTTTAAAATTACAAAAATAGATTTATTAATAAAAAGATTATAAAACTAGTCAAAAGTCTAAAACAAATTCCTTTCATCATCCATCCAGCACCAAGGTTTTGAACTGAAGGTGCAATAACTTCCAGTTCAATCAGGCCAGAACATAAGCACATATTAAGCTTCTTTGTACATAAAATTCAAAGAAATTAAAGTAGCTCTCTACTTTAATTAGCACTAATGCAATTGAATGAGGACTCGATTGCACTAAACGGCAAAATGCGAGTTTGGATAGGTAAGAATAGAAGAACACGAGTGAAGACCTCGTTAAGCATTTTGGTTAGCAAAGAAAGCTAAACACATCGGAACAATCCATTTTTAAACTTTAGATGATTTGTAAAATAAAAAATCCTTCTTTTAAAAAAAATAATATTTAAGATATTGGGAAATTTACATTCAAGTCCCAAATAAAAGAATTAATGAATAAAAGGTCCTAAGATTTACGAAATTACCATAAGGTCCCAGGAGTAGCTGCTGAAGTTGTTAATGAAGGCTTGTAAGGTTGTTAATGACAACTGCAATAACTACTCCTGGGACCTTATGGTAATTTTGTGAATCTTTGGAACATTGTATTCATTAATTCTCTTATTTGGAACTTGATTGCAAATTTCCCTAAGATATTATATTTATTTTAGATGTTATACCCACTAAAATATTTTTTCCCATTCTATTACAGTCAAATTCTAATTAGCTCTCATTATTAAGTAAAATGCCTAACGCGAAAACCAATTCCGTAAGTTTTGCTTCGGAATCCGTACAAAACTATTCTCCATAATCTATTATCCAAAATTTAGATTTTGCATCGAACTCTATTACAGCTATTCTCAAACGGATTTTCAAACTATCTCCAAGTTTATCAAATAGATGGTTGAAAATGTTGCTGGAGGATAAGCAAGGCCTTTGCTAAATGGCTGTGCTTTTTTTTTTTTTTGTTGCTCGTCTGAATTGATGTTCTAGGTTTGTTTAATCTTTAAGCTTATGCTTGGAGCTGTATTTATAAAAATTAAATGCCTTTTTTGTTGATATGTAAAATATTAAATAACTTAAAAAATTAGTAGGAAATCAAGAAGTTCCAGCGAGAAATTTTCCAAAAAAAAAAAAAATCTTAAAAACAGAGTCTTCGACAAAAGGGGGGAAAAAGAAGACATTTAGGTCATTGCAAATTGTAACGGCTATTTCCTAAACCTAGCCGTTATCACGCTTCCAACCCTGCGGAGGCAGTCATATTTTTCCCCTCTGCACGCAGAAACACACACACACACACACACACACACACACACACTATATAATCCCACTGAATCCTTCTCATCTCTCGCATTCATTCTTCATTCAGCCCTCTTATCTAATCTCTGCAGCGATCTCAGCACTCGATTAGCTCTCGCAATTTTTCTTGTTTTCTTCTATCATTTCTCCTCTAACCATCGTTTTTGCAGGGACTCCTTCTAGATTCGTGATCTTTGTGATCTCTTTTATCTTTTGTCTATTGTTTTATTTTTTCCATTGTATCTTTCTGCTTTTTTTTTGTTGCTTTTGGTTTTGTGTTTTGAATTATGGATGCAGGTTCTCTCAGTTCTTCCGCAAATATGAAAACGCAATCTCGTTGCCCTCTTCAGGAGCAGTTTATTCAGAGAAAGAATTCCCGAGAAAATGTAAGAAACCTTCTTTCTTGCATTTTTGGGATTTCTTTCTATGTTATTCGAAAATCAATTGCGTTTTCGGTCATTCCAAATCTCAAGCAATTGATTTTGTTTTTCTTTCCATCACTAAATTAGGGGTTTGATTTTGAAGAAAGTGGGGTTCATGTCATTAAAAATCTAGTCGGTAATGGATTTTTATTTTGCTTTCTTGTCAAATATCACCAGTTGGATAGATTCATACCAAATCGATCAGCCATGGACTTCGATTACGCACACTACATGCTTACGGAAGGGGCAAAAGGTAAGGAAAATCCCAACGGGAACTCACCCTCAGCCTACAAGAAGCAGCTTGCAGAAGCCATGAACATGAACCGGACGAGAATTTTAGCTTTCAAGAACAAGCCACCGGAGCCAGTTGAATTAATGCCACGCGAGTCCACCTCTACTTTTCATGATAAATCCGCTAAAGCCCGACGGTTTATTCCACAGGTACATTCCTAAGATCAACCCACAATACATTTCAATTAAACTTGTGTGTTGAATAAAGACTTGCAACTTATAAGACTCAATTTAGCAAGAGTGAATATCTAAATCTGGATTGTTGATTTCAGTGCGCCTGAGTTTTTCTTATATTTTATTTCTTGTCAACTGTATCTTAATACTATTCCATAAGGTCTATGCTAACTTGTGTGGATTTAATGGGGTTTGGGTTTTCTGAACTACGTTCCGTATCTCTGTTCTGATATATTCGCTGGTTAAGCAGAGTTCCGAGAGGACTTTGGATGCTCCGGACCTTGTGGATGATTACTACCTTAACTTACTTGACTGGGGATGCAGCAACGTTCTAGCAATAGCACTTGGAAACACAGTGTACTTATGGGACGCGAGTACTGGATCTACTTCAGAACTCGTCACTGTTGATGATGAAAACGGCCCTATCACTAGCATTAGCTGGGCTCCAGATGGAAGGCATATCGCTGTTGGCTTGAACAATTCCGAAGTGCAACTTTGGGACACCACTTCAAATCGACAAGTAAAGTCTTATGAGAATATCACTTGTTTGTATAACAAATCCGTAAGTTATATCTGTGCTTCTTTACCTAAATTTCTTTGTTGCTATCACTTGTTTGCTTCTGCAGTTGAGAACTCTGAGAGGCGGTCATAGGCAGCGAGTAGGGTCTCTGGCATGGAACAATCACATACTCACAACTGGAGGAATGGATGGTAGAATTGTGAACAACGATGTAAGAATTAGATCACACATTGTTGAAACCTACAGAGGACATGAACAGGAGGTTTGTGGGCTGAAATGGTCAGCCTCAGGCCAACAATTAGCCAGTGGAGGAAACGACAATCTGCTTTTCATATGGGACAGAGCTATGGCATCTTCCAACTCAGCTACACAATGGCTTCACATACTTGAAGAACACACATCTGCAGTAAAAGCTCTTGCTTGGTGCCCTTTCCAAGGAAACTTGCTCGCTACCGGTGGAGGTAGTGGAGATAGATGCATTAAGTTCTGGAATACCCACACCGGTGCTTGCTTGAACTCAGTTGACACTGGGTCTCAGGTTTGTGCCTTGTTGTGGAACAAGAATGAGAAGGAGTTACTCAGCTCCCATGGATTTACTCAGAATCAGCTTACACTTTGGAAATACCCATCAATGGTGAAAATGGCTGAGCTTAATGGTCATACTTCTAGAGTTCTTTATTTAGCTCAGGTGGGTTGGTAGATAATCGTTTTCTTGAAACACAAAACTTTATCCTTTCAACCTTGCAAGATTATTGTAAAATTTTCTCTGATCGTTATTTTTTCCAACTTACTGCAGAGCCCAGATGGTTGTACAGTGGCATCAGCAGCAGCAGATGAAACATTGAGATTCTGGAATGTGTTTGGAGCTCCAGAAGCAACTAAACCTGCTCCAAAAGCAAGATCTGAGCCATTCTCGAATGTGAACCGAATTCGTTGAGTTGCTCGATCCTTGGACTCCTTCAACCTCCAAGAACAGATGCAGACAACACCAACAACAACAACAAGAAAAACAAAAACACAGCAAACTGTCTAGTACAGACGACGACGACGAAAGAAACATTGCAAACTGTCCAATATAACATGATGGGCTTTTTTCACTGATCGCGAATGCTTTCATAGTTTTAAAAATGATTTTGTACAGCTGTATGAGTATTTTATGTATATTTTCTGTTAATAATTAGTACTGTACAGGTCTAAGTTGACATGTACAACTTTTTGTTGTGTGTCATGTGATTATAGCAAAACCCTTATAGTTTAAGGGTGTTCAAACTCATCTCCATTCTAGTTTAACTTTGTCTGGGAACACTCATGTTTGAAACTTCTGTGTATCTTGTAAATTAGTCAAAGAAATTTTGGAAGAGGTTTCACTCTAAATATTGGTAGTATTTGACAATCCCCCACCCCCAAAAAAAATGCCACGAACCAAAACAGGGCCAAAGTGATCAGGATCAGCTTATAAAAATCAAAAGAACAAAATCGTCACTTCACTCTATACCTTATTTTATCAGATTTCGCTCATATAAATCTTTCTGACAGGCTCGGATAAATCATACAAACTGACGACGATGTTGAGAAAATTGCTATGACTGTCCTAATTTGAGAGTGATCTTCAAAGTTCTTGTTGAAATTTGAATTCCAAACATGTTGATGTTATTTCCCCGGTTATTAGTTTATGGAAGTTGTCATGAGTAATAATCTCTTTCTGTATTTGCAGCTAGGCATTGAACTATTTCTGTTCTGTGCTCAATAATCATGAATTCTTTTCATTTGTGAGTGATAGCTTTGTGAGTTTGGAACTTTCCAATGGTACTTTGACGATATTCTTCAGTTTTATGCCTTAGCTTCTAGAACTAATGAGATGTCGTGTCCATTGGGAAAAACACACCCTTGTCATAAATTGGACCAGGCAGGACATGTGGCAGCTACTCTGAATGGGGCATCCGAAATACCTAAAAGGTGAGTAACAGAGGATGGAAGGGAATATGAAAAGTGAGAGCAAAGAGATGTAAGGGAAACGAAGGAAATGTGAAGGAGATGTTGGAGTATTTTTAAAATGAATAAATGTGATTTTTCAAAGGAAGATGCGTGATTTTAAAAATTATGTCCTTCTAAATTTGAAGGGTTGTGTATGGAGTTATAATTCTAAAGTCATGTATCCTTACATACCATAAAGATGCAACTTTTTATGGAAAAGTCATTATAATTGTGACTTTTACTAAAGCGGTATGTTTGTAATTTTTAATTAAAAAGACGTGGTTTCAAGAGGTACCGATTAAATATATTTCTCCATGCTCTTTAAATAGCCTTATCATCTCTCCATTTAGACATACAATTTTTCACACAAGAGACTCATTGTCTTTTTCTTTGAGTGTACACATTGATAAAACCAAATTATCACTTTGTAAAAGCCTTTGTTGTTTTGACTTGAATGTTGTAAGTACAATTCATACTCAAGAGTCTCTATTATATCCCGCCGGAAATTCGCTGGCTAATCCAATTTGCACCGTGTAATATAAAAATAAGTGAAGGTGAATTAAGCCTAGAAGAAAGTGTTGTCAACGTCTTGGAGATATCATGCATAACTTTCTTTCTATCTTTTTCATCTCTTCTTATTGTACTCTCCAGAGAATCATCCCCGCCAACAACACCAACAGGGGTTGTGAAGAATATTGTAAACTCCTCTTGTTTTCTCTCGTGCTTGCTATTTCTATTCTGTATGACTTGAGTGCTCTTCAACTATACATTATTACTTAGTTGTATGTGACTTTTGAAATTGCCTCTGTTTTCAGCGCGACCTTGACAATATTTCTGGATAATTCATTTGCTTAACTTGCTTCATTGCTCTCTGTGTAATTTGCTGGTCCAACTATGACATTTTTAGGGCATCATCATGATCTTGAATTCATGATCATTATTATTATATTTTTTTCTTTTTTCTTTTTCTTTTCTTTTCTTTCTTTCTTTTTTTTTTTTTTTGAGTTCAACCGAGTGCCATCTTGAACCCATGACTTGACGGGTGCAACATAAATGTTATCACCATCAAGCCACGAGCTTTGAAAGATGCTGTGCTGTTTATGCATGTGTTTCACATCTCTTTCTGGTGCTTAACTGGTTGAGTTGATTGTGCATACATCCAATGAAACTGTCAACTTCGTTAGTTGCCTATTTTAACCTTTATTAAACACAATTAGCATAGATTCCTTGCACGGTATGGGATCAAAATTGCAAGCAATTTGAGCAAACATATATGAAGTGATTCAACAGTAATTCTGGATTAGTAAATTTTTCTGGTTATATATATATATTGATTTTTTTCCTTTGAGCTGTGTTTTGAACTGCAGACTGCGGGATGACAACGGTTGATGGGTGCCTTTGTATGTACTTGTAGAGCTAACAAATACCACAAAGTCAGTTTTGCAAAAAGTTTGGCTGGTTGGTTGCATAATGGCAGAATTGACAACAACCAACCAGTCAATTACTTTTCCAGTAATCTAATCTGAATCTGAACATGACATCTGGAAGAGGTAACCCACTCGATATTGATTTCTCCGAAAACTCTAGAAACAAAATCTTAAATTCGTAACGTCAACAAAAACGAAATCTTTTTAGCTAATTGAGAGATATTTACTTTCAACAGTTGAACTTATGACAAAGCTCGAGAACATCCTCGATGTCAGAGATTATATATATAACTCAAGCTTTAAGATATAATGTTTTTATATGTTTTATCCTCATGGACCCAAGATTGGTAAAATCTTCTCAGTTGGGAGACACTGATGCACTTAATGAATTAATAAAAGGTGATCCCCTGATTTTGGACAGAGTTGCTTTATCTCAGATTGCAGAAACTCCATTGCATATTGCTGCACTTGCAGGGAAAGCCAACTATGTAAGGGAACTTCTGAGTCTAAAGCCTTCTTTTGCAGAGGAGGTGAACAAAGATGGCTTCACTCCTTTACACATCGCTGCAGCCACAGGAAGCAGTGAGATAGTGAGAGAGCTACTATCATTGAAGCTTGGGACTAACCTGTGTCTTCTCAAGGACAAGTTTGGGATGAACCCACTTCATCATGCTGCAATAAGAGGAAGGGTTGGTGTGATTCAAGATTTGGTCTCTTGCTGTCCTGATGCAGCAAAGCAAGTCACTGCTCAAGGTGAGACTGCTCTTCACCTTGCTGTGAAGAATCACCAGTTTGCAGCAGTTAAGGTTTTGGTGAAGCTCTGTGGTGAAGATGATGATGAGATTATGTGCTTGAAGGACAAAGATGGAAGAACGGTCCTAGAGATTGCTATGGCTACAAAACAACTCCAAGTAAGAATACAGTATGAGATCATTTCGTTTCATATGCAGTAAGATTATAGTTGAATTATTTAGATGAACTTAATTAGAGATTTAAATAGAAGGGTTTTGATTCTGAGATTATGTGACATACAGGGCTATCTTATTCAAAGCAGCAGCTTCCCCTTAATACATATATGTTGAATATTTTTTTTTTTGGCCCTGAATCAGATATACAGATATATTGAATTGAATTTACCTTCATGATTTTATTCCCCCCCCCCAATTTATTGCCCATGTTCTTCATCATCATAACACCAAAACTAAAAAAAAAACAACCCACTGATGTTTGCTTAAAGCAATTCTTGGGTTTCATTAAGCTGAATGGCTGGTGCAACTTAAAGTCAACAGCTAATGGTCAATGCACCAGCTAAATAAACAGGCATATACCGACACAGGTTATGGATGGATATGTTTATTATTGATAGAAAGTCGTTAGAAAAGCATACCTCGCTAGAGACATTTTTATTATCAAATACTTCTGTTATCACAAATGTAGGAGCTACTAGAGGACTTTGCCTTTGATCCTAAATGTAATGCCCCAAATAACTGTTTCCCAAATTTGTAATTTGTTTTTCTAGTTATTCTTATTAATTGCACTTACCAAGGGTTTTTATTAAGGGTGGTTTTCAATTGGGTATTTTTATAACAAATAACTAACTTAATTAATTTCTTTAATATTTATAAATTTGTTATGTAGCTCTTACATTTAGGATCAGTGGAGTACTTAGTAATTAAGAAGTTTACTGAAATAGATTACACATCCATTTTAGTGACAGTCATTATTTAATTGACAGTATCCTGATCTTTGAAAGGAACAATTTACATAATTAAATTTGCCTTTACTATGTTGTTGTTGGATAATAGCAATCATTCCTTAGAGAGAGATATATGCATATATATTACTTTGGCAGGCCCTAGAGTTGTTGGGATTCAGAGGCAAAACAAACAAAGATAGTACCACTCTGGATGTCCTTTTATCAGAAAGCCCGTTTGAGACACCTGAATCCACAACACAGAATAGCAATAATGCAGACACAACACAGACTTCCCAGCAAACAGAAGAGAACTCTAAGAACATATGGGAGAGTTTAGATGAAATGGTACTAGTTGTGGCTAGTTTAATAGCCACAGTCACTTACCAAGCTGGCCTTTCACCTCCTCAAACAATCTGGAAAGAAGACATGAAGAACCATCCTAAGTGTATCTTCCACAGAACCAACTCATCTTATTCCTGTCCAGATGTCACTTACTATCTATTCATGTCTTTCAACACATCAGGGTTTTTCGCTGCTTCCTTCCTCATATTCTTCTACAGAAAAGGGTCCTATGTCAGAGTTTTGCTGCCAGTTGCTCTCATTTCGATGATGATAACTTACATAACTCTCTCAGTTTCTATGTCACCTAATATTTTTTCCTTTTTCATTATTTATCTAATCACACTGGCCATTTTCCTTTACTGCATTCTGGCAATTGAAATGGTGAAGAAGGTTATTCACAAAATCTTCATTTATGCACATGACAGAGCTAGTAAGCTAGCTTTGCTAGCATATGAGAGATACAAGTCGGCTGGCAGCTCAGGAGAACAACCATGAGGGATGATGAGTTTGATGAGTAACTGAATTCCATATGCTGCAGATTATATATATATATATATTTGCTGCAGTTCAGGAGAACACCCATGAGGGATAACATATTTAATGAGTGACTGAATTCCATATGCTGCAGATTATGATTGTACATTACTATTACTATTTGTGGAAGTGTTTGTGTTATTATTTATTTATGTTTAGCAGCAAGTCACATACAATAGTCTTGTAAATTGGGTGTGGGTCCATGCTCAGCACACATCCATAAACAATGAAAAATTGAATCACTGTATACGGTGAGACTTGTTTAAATGCAAGTTGAATCTATAGATCTTTAAATATTAACAGAGTAACAAGAAAACCAAATCTTTTCTCAGAAACAAATGACTTGGTATTTTGGTTCTTGTTTGAATTAGGCCATTAAACATCGAAAAGATAAAAGTTGAGTGGGATCATTTCAAATTTTAAAGTTGTTTGGGTTCGCGGTGGAGTAAATGGCCTTTTGATCGGAAAGTCGCATTGAATCAAATGCCAAAATTTGGTGCTTTCAGCAAATGAGGGGGAAAACACAATACGAAAAGATAAATGACTTCAAAATACCATTATTTTGCTGTTGATAAATGTATCCTAACAAGGAAAAGGATATTAAATAATAAAGTGGCATAAAGACCCTTTTTGCCCTGGAAGTTATCCACTTGGAACAATGTTGCCTTAGACGTTTTTCGAGAATCAATATTCCCCTAGAAGTTTTAAAATAAAAGCAATTTTACCCTTGTTAAACATTGATGTGAGCAATATTTGGAACATTGATGTGAGCAGCCTTTGGATCAAATGGTAGATGTTTTATGCAAAGTTCATTTTGAGCCAAGAATGATATTTCGCTTGTGAAACAAATTTAATATTCTTCTAATTTTTAATATAAGATCCACTTTATAATTTATTTTCTTCATTAAAGTTCATCATTATTAAGTATCAAGAAAGGTATCTTTTAAATTAAATTTGTGATTACACTTCTGAATGAGAAGGGGAAAACACTGATTCTCCCAGTCATAAGAAGTCTTGTCAAAAGTATTTTTTGTCATTTTTATAAGATTTTATAGGATGCCTTGATAGTTTTGATGACTGTTTAAGTTCTTCATATAAGCTCAAATCTATTAAGAGTATTGAGAGAATAGAAATTAATGGTATTGAAATGTAGTTTGGTTAATAAAGGTAACGTTGGAAATCATTTGACTTCATTGATAAATTAACATTTTTAAATAGAGTATTTTAATTAGTATGTTTGGATGGCAGGGGTATAAAGTAATTCTAAATCTAAAGTCCGACAATATTTTCTTTAAGTTGAACAATATTGAAATCTTTTAGTGAGACGGAACAATATTGAAATATAAAATAGTACTCTCCCTTCGTTTTAATTTATACGACATTTTTTGTAATTGATTTATGTTTTCTAATATCAAATGTTTTAGAGAAATCAATATTTTATTAATGATATTATTTTGAAAATATTCTTCATTAAGTGTTATTAGTATCAAATAATATGTACTTTTGAAAGTTTGCACCGTTTTTTTCATGAAAATTAAGCTTTTGAAGTATGTTCAATAAGATTTTATGGTCTATGTAATTTGCTCTAAAGCGATGTAAGACAAAGGGAATGAGATCTTTCTCTTCCAAAAAGAGCATTTTGATTATTTTCTTTTAAGTACTTGTATCTTTATACAATACAAGATAAGTACACTATATATGTTTTATCTGAATTTATGTAAAAATGCTTTTAAAATTGATTCTAGATGGTTGCCAATCACTCTAGGGAATTGCTTCAAAGTGAATATCATTTGCATACAAGTGGTTTTAGAATTGATTTTTGGGTGATTGTCAATCACTTACGAAATTTTGTTTCAACTTACATAAAATTGAATGTGCTATATGTCTCTCCCAACGAGAATTTAAGCCCTTGATCATTAGTCTATGAGATGCTAGCTTCTCTGCTAAACTCAATCTCATTAATTGCACTTATTACTTTTTTCCTTTTTGGGTACAATAACATTGCAATTATTTTTTTTTTATTACCCACCAAGTTCAGTGAAACTTTACTCCGACTACATCCAAATCCAACCTATATCACGCATCTGGATGTGATCGGTGAGTCTCCCAGCAGGAATTTCTACATGATAGGGTTCAAACTTGAGATGTCGTGTGAGTAAAACCAAATCGCTTACCACTTGAATCAACCTTTTTGTTAAATGCATTGTGACCACTGACGATACAATCATGAGGCTTTTTTGGAATGGGCTATGGATGAAAATAAATGGGTGGAAAAGATGTCAATTATTGTTCAGAAAACATGGAGGCTATAAAACGAGTTGGATGTGAAGATTATTGTGAGGACTCTCTTTTTCAATACCATCATCCAAAAGTGTCTTCTCTCAGGTTCCAACTCAAGACCCAAAAGGATTTAGTAAGATCTTACACCATTGAGCAACTCTGTTTTAGTTGTAAAACATCTTCTTTCGAATCATGTCAAGTCTGAGAACATTTTCTTTCAAAATTATTCCAGCAGAAAAGAGGAGGGAGCTCGACAACTCCAGCTCGGTGTACTCAGACATGCTGTGGACAATGGCTTTTATTGGTGGAAACTCAAGTAACCAATTGGTGGTGTAATGAGTCCATTTCTAAAGGTTGAAATTAATTAAATGCTTAAATCAAGCAAATTTCACTTGTGTTCATCGATTGTCGTGCGTAACAACATACTCTTTTTGACACATTTACTTGCATAAATGTTCATCTTAATCAATACATACTGAGGTTTCCATAATATAAATCCCAAAGATAACTAATGGCTGCCTTTATTCCATATATTGCATTCTTTTGACATACTGATAACTCCACCTTCAAGCCAAGTCAGCCACAGACTCTTTATTAGAGGCCCATAACAACCTGAAATTCTTTGTCCAATAAGTAAAAGTCAGATAGTAAAATCAACATCATAATCATTATACTTGACATATGAAAAGTGGACAAAGAAAAACAACGAAACGCATAAACCGTGACATCAGGACAATGGAGCTAATATTGCTTAAAGCTAAATCATACATGTCCTGTTATTGAACAGTAAGAAGACTTACGAATGAATGTGTGATTATGAGCTTACAATGAGACTCTTCAATTAAAAAGATATTGTCCAATTTATCCTCCAATTTATCCGCATCAAAAGGATTCATCTTTTGGCGTGAACGATAATTCATCAGGTAATTATCAATGATCTGTGCCTTTTTCGCAACCTTAAGGCCATACCAAAGAGCAAGTCCTAGGCTGATGCCTCTTTTAGCACCGCAGAAACAACAAAATATTTTGCCTCTTTCCAGTATGTCATGCATGCTCATAAACATATAACAGATAGCTCTAGTTTAGTGATCTTATCCTACTCCCTTATTCTTAATGGAGCAGCGGCATAATAATTGACAATTTTATTCTTCTCCTTGTCATGATCAATGGAGCAGCGGCATAATAATTGACAATTTTATTCTTCTCCTTGTCATGATCAACTAAGTCATCTGTATGAGGACAGAGTTCTGATTTCACAGCTTATTATGGTATAGAATAAAAACAATATTTGAACACTTTAGCAACTAAATTTAGAGTTCTTTTGGCTAGCTCCAGATATTAATATAACAATCAGAAGTTGTTCCCTTTGAAGACAAAGGTGGATAATAGCAAACATTTCAAGCTTTAAATCCGCAGAGAGCACATTGTGAAGCTTAGTCAAATACCTAGCTAGAAGACTCAGCAGGAGCATCATCAACGGGTTTAAACTCCTGCACTTCCTTGAAGTTAAGCCATGCCTTCTCCCAGATTTTGGTCTCATAAACCTTTTTCTTCCCACCATCAGTTGCCTCCAGCGTGATGTAGTACATGGTGCCAGCAACCACCTGACTTTTTGCACCTAGAACCTTTCCAAACTCCAGAAGAGCATTCTGCAATGGAATAAGAAACCCAATTACAAACAAAGGGAAACAGGTAGGGGGCATATCCAATTAAATTGACCAGGGGAAAAACTAGAGAATCCCAGTATACGAACTAGCAATCTAAATATAATCAATCAGGCAAATTCGAGAATACAAGAGTAATCTGGATTCGGAAATTTGATTCAAAAAGTTAAGACCACCCAATCCACAACGAAACAGGTCATCAGTGGCCAACCCATTTCCAAAATATCTCCATATTTCACTTTCCTCTTCGATTTCAGTAAGGGAAAACGCAATCGGAAGCAACAGTAGCAGTAACCATAAAAAGATTAATAACGAACCTGCTTTTTGTTGTAGTCTTCAATGGCAAAGCGAGCAAGACTATCGATCTCAAGGCTGTTCTGGCTGCCTGGAATGTCCTGAATACCACCGGTGAATCCCGACATTTCTCGCCAAACTTCTTTCGTTTCTTTTCGATTCAGTTTACGGAGACTCGATGACTCGATTCTCTTTTCTCGTCCTTGTATAGTTGCGAGGGAGGAGATCGATCGCATCGTAGGTGTCAACGTTGGCGGGTTGGATCGGATCAGGTGAGGCGGAAACATTTACAGTCCATCATGTTGCCAGCGTGTCACCAATCAAATTTCAGAATCACAAAGGTCAAAGGAAACGTCAGCTTTGATTTTATTGGGTAATGTGAGGAAGCACGCAGTTGAAACTTTCCAGCTTGATGTTTATCTTAATCCTTAAGAATTGGACACGTGAGAGTGGGCCAGTATAGTTTGAAATCTAAAATGTGTGAACATGGAGAATGTTGAAAATGCGGGTATGATTCTGTGGTGGACTCTCTTTTGTTGAAAATGCGGGTATGATTCTGTGGTGGACTCTCTTTTGTTGAAAATGCAGGTATGATTCTGTGGTGAACATATTGTGCCTGTTTGGGAAGCCATTTTTCCCAATGAGCACGCTTACCAAGATGAAAACCATCTCAAAATTTGTAAAAACCATCTCGAAATCCATAAAAACCATTTTGAAATCCGTAAAACCATCTTGAAATCCACAAAATGCCTCAAAATCTGTAAACTCCGTTCTCCTAACGGAGTTCCCAAACACACACATTGTTGGCACGTTATTTATGATTATTGGGCATGAGGGTGAACAATTGAAGATTAGACAAAAAGCCTTTGCAATATCTTTTTTGACAAAAAAAAAAACCAAAGATGATTAGGGCAACAGCAGAAAATGCAAAGTTGATTTCAGGATAAAGATATGAAGTTCATTTCAAGCCAAGAATTATGTTTGGATTGCGTAAAAAAAATTTATATCTTAAATAAAATTGGGGACGGGGAATTTTTTTTGATAGGCACATGTATTTCTGTATTTGAGACAATCATGTTAGAGATACTAGTAGGTATTTAATTCATTTCTTACCTCTCAACTTGCCCTTCCGATAAAATTCCCTGCATTGCTTGGACACTATGTAGAAGAAGAAGTCAGCACAACCAAAGTAGATTGGAATCGTAGCATATGCAGCATAGGCGGTGATAGCCTGCAGTGACACGCAGTAGTTGGCTACGAGGAATATAGCAAGGAATTGCAAAAGCCAGAGGAATCTGGGAGACCCTCCTACACTTCGAACTAGAAGGCAGATTGATAGGGTGAAGACTATGGTGTTGCAAATCAAAAACAATAAAGCTAAATAAGCTGGACAGCTCTTGCGAAACTTCATAAAGTTGTGGTGATGCACCGGGTTAAACCTAGACAAGCATCTCCAATCTATTCTCGTGCCTGGTTGGAACAGTGTTGATGGAGGATTTGCCAAACCTTGGTACGTCAACGTTATAATTAACGTTGCCACTAGTAATTCTGTGTTCTTAAACTCTGGTGATGATGTTCGTTGTTGCTTCTTTTTATTATGTTTAGGCGCTTCATCACAACGATCATGATCACCCCCCACGTTTATGCTAATATGTTCCTTTTTCACATCCGTCTCATCTTCTTCCCCTTCGTTTCGTCTTACCTGCAAACATATTCACTCTCCACAATTTTTTTTTAAATACAATCACTATAAAATAATAGGGTTTTCTTCATTACCTTGTGTATTTGTGTGTATAAATGTACACAAAGTTCAATTTGTACTTGTAGGAGATGGTTGAGATGTGTATTTTGATTTCAAACACATAACTGGAATCCCCATTGTCTCCCATATTCTTATATGATGTATCAGATATGTGTGTGTGTGTGTGTGTGTGTGTTTTAGATAATGCTCTACTGTCCTATTTATAAAGCACTTGGTCAAGTTTTGTGGACCTTTTCATAAGACACTCCATTATATTGATTATTTATTTAATGCAGGAGAATGTGAAACTATTTTTAAGGACATATCTAAAATAGGGACAAAGAAGGAAACTTATTTAATATTTAGACAGTAAATGAATTTTAAAATTTCCCTTGATTTCAATAAAAAAAATGTTAATTAGAAGTGACTTTTATTAAATGCGACTAAATAGGGTAAATGATTGGAAGAAGTTGTAGTATAAAGGCTAGCATATATTAATTCTACTCTAACTCTCATACTAAAGACAAGATTTAATTTGTACAAACCCGTAACTAGCTAGTCTTGTGGTGGTTCTTCTTGGCTTGACCTCATGTAATGTAAAAGTAAAAGAAGAATAAGAAGTGGTAATTTTTTTTTGGTGTTTTACCAAAGATGTTTTCTTTGCATCTTCAAGTTCATGGCTGGTGGTGTTGCTCTCCGACTTCATGCCGTGTTCCTTTCTTATTTCATCACCTTCTATTTCATCATTTTCTTTTAGCATCTCCTGTACCTGCCACATTTATATGATATAAAAATCTAATATAAATTACCTATTATCTTTATTTTTAGATTATTAAAAAAGTTCAATAAATTATTTAAAATTATTTATTTACATGTGTTATTAGATTATATATATAGTGATATGTTAAGCAAATTGATTCGAATAAAAATTATAAATATATTGATAGGATGGGCATATTATATTGAAATACATTTATATTTTTCTTAATTAATATATGTACCTGGAACTGTTTCTTTGCTTCCGCAAGCTGATAGGAAGTCCTGCCTTCCTGGTCTTGGATTTTGAACAGTATCTGCAAATTGTGATGCCTGATGCTGTTCGCTAGCAGTTTCACAGCTTTGAATTGATTAGCCTTCAATGCCACGTGAAGAACAGTTTCTCCTTTTGCTGTGACTTGTTCCAAGCTCTGATGACATTCCCTGATTAACTCTTCCATCACGCTGATTTTGCCTTTCAGTGAGGCCCAGTGCAACGGAGTCCAGCCTTCCTCGTCCTTCACAAGGCACTGATGGTTCAGTAGTCCATCATCATCATCATCATCATCATCAAGCTTCGCCTTCAACAGCTCCTTCACAGTCTCAACATGACCTTTCAAAGATGCTAAGTGAAGTGGAATCATACCTCTCCGGTTTGTCTCTCTGGCTAAAGAAGGCATCAAACTCACAACCTGCTGCACAAAATCTGATCTTCCGTGCAGCGCTGCAACATGAAGATGTGAATCTGCAAAAGGTGCTGAAGATGCTCTCTCCAGTATTTCAGGATCCTCCTCCATGAGGTTGAGGAGTGTGTTAACATCTCCTTCTCTTGCAGCTTTCACCAACCTCTGGTCCATATTGCCCTTTGCTCCGCAAACAATAATCGCTCTTGCTGCTTCCTTTAATCTAAAGCAACCACTCTTGTTCCTCGAGTATCAACGCGGAGAGACCCAGTGTTGACTAAAGTTTCCGGTCTTCGTCCCCCAACTGCGATAATGATATTGTGTTTATATTTTGTCGCACTGCCCACCAAATTGTAGCATCATTTAGCATAATTCTATATATATAAATATATTATGTCGGTTTACTACATTAACTTTGACATATACTAAGGTTAAGAATTTTAAATGAGACCTTGCTTATTTAATTATCTCACTTTCGGCCCACTCAAAGCTCTCGTTCCGAGTCACACAAGAAATGGACAAGAATCGTGACAAATAAGTGAATTTGGGCTTCCACAAATGGAAGAAAAAATACTGTGAACAAAAAAGTAGGCAATAAGAAGCGGACTAGCAGCACCGGCCCCAAAGTAATATCTCCTCTTCTTAAAAAAGAAGATAGTAGCTTGGTCACACCATTCGGTGTTTGGGCCTGCTTTCTCACAGGGTCCTTTGGATTTTAATAACCTTGATGATCAGAACCAACGGTTAGTTGGATCAAGTGGTAAGCGGCTTATTCCAACTTAAATAAAGTCTCGAGTTTGAATCCTTGTGTATGCAGAAGCCATCGTTGGAAGATTCACCCATCATTTCCAGGTGCGCGACGCGGGTCTGGTCTGGATTAGTCAGGGCGAAGCTTCGGAGACCGGGCGAGAAACCAAAAAGAAAAAACCTTGACAATCAGAATAGAGGAGAGACACCAACGATTGGTTGGATCGAGTGGAAAGCGGCTCGTTCCAGCTTAAACAAGGCCTCGAGTTTGAGCTTTGTGAATGCAGCAGCCACCGGGAGACCTTCCCACCTTTTTCGGGTGTACGATGTGGGTCGAGTCCGGATTAGTAGGGGCGAAGCTTCAGAGACCGGGCGGGTAAAAAAAAAAAGAATAGAGGAGAGACAAGTGGCTCCGCTCAGTTTCAAGCCGATGGATAGGATGGCAGCTAAGCAAATACTTCTAATAGAGTTTCGACTTCGCCGGAACAACCATTTATTGAAGAAGCCTTAGAGAAGCGCCTCCTGAGCCCCCCCCCCATACAGGATATTCATGAAGTTAATGGCCACTGGTACGAGACCCAGGCTGAAGTTAGAGATGATGAAATGGACGAAGATATAGAGATGGGAGTCCCGGTAACATCAGACCAGTGAGTGTATGGTGTTTTTTTCCACTCCTATTCTTTTTCTATAATTTTATCATGAATTTTATTTCTTGCAACTGCCGCGGAGCGCCCTCAAAACATCCTTCATTGTGCTGTTGGAGGCCCGAGTGAATGGATTGAAAGCTGATCGTGCCGTGAGGAAATTAAATTGGGTTTCAACAGATGAATTCGATTACAATTAGGTACGTCTCATCCTCCACTCAATTCATTCATGTCCATTAAAAGTGTCACTCACAGTGGCGATTATGACTTAAAGTCACCTTCAGCAACTATAGAAAAAGTTGCCACTGAAAATAGTATGACTTTCATCGGTAACTTTTTTTGTCGCCACTGGAAGTTACCGTTGAAAATCATTTTAGCAAAAGTTGAGTAAAGTCCAGTGAAGCCACGGTGAATAATTGCATGAAATTTTAAATAAAAGGAACCATGAAATAAGCATAGTTAGCATTGCACGCTCAATGGAGACTTATAGTAAGGACCATCCGTTATTTTTAGAAATGTCTTATAATATATACTAGAGGGACTATATTAATTAATGAACAAAATCAAATATTGTAACTCTAAGTTTGAAGTTTGAACAATAATAAACATATGTCCTAAATTATAAGAACCCTATGTGTGTGTATACACAAATATTCTACTTAGCCTTATTTTTCACCTTACATGCCTAAAACGTGCATGACTTTCTAAATCGGCATTATTATCCGGTCTAAAACCGATCTAGATACCCCTTTATGCATTAGTATAACATGCATTTTGTCCAAATATTACTCCTCATAATTACTCATACTGACGCGAATATATATTTAAACATGCCCTAGCGTGTATGTGATGGTAACAAGTAACCAAGTCTTGGTATACATAATTATTTACTTAAGTAGCAGAGTAATTTTGGATTACTTCTAGGTAGAAAAGAAATATAAGGAAAATGAAAAGTGAGATGTGATCGTCCAAAATGAAAAGGTTTGTGTGTGATCGATGGGCAGATATAGTTAGAGCACGGTAATGGTATTCAAGGTAAAAGCTGCGAAGAAGAATCATGCGAAACCTACCAACAACAAAGGTTTAGTTTAACAAAAGGGGCTAATTATATTCCTCTAACGCTGTGGATTAATGTTTAAATAACCGTTAGGATAGAAGATATTTAACATTGAACAATGTCTCAAACATGATTGCCTTCAATATGAGTATACACTTACTTAAGAAAAAAATATTTGATGTCCTCTCCCACCTGTTTCCTTCTACTCTATGAATATTATATTCTGCGTCTCCTTCTTCCTCCTATATTCTTACTCCTTATGTTATGTTCTTTTTCTAAGTATTGTGGCTTATTTAGTATTCCTGTTATTTGATTCATTGAATTCCACAAGCTCTTGTAAAGTTAGTAAAGAGGGAATGATATCAGTGTTGCTTTAGGCACTAGGGAATAAATAAGGAGTGACAATTATTTAGGAAAAATTTTTAACAGAGGATTGATGAACATCTTCTTTGCGCACAGGATCTTTAGTCTACTATCCCCTGATTGATGAAAGATTTCCAATTTAACAATTCAAGACAATCCAGCTCTATCGCTCATTAAAAGGAAAAGCTTGCGTTCTGAAAACTTCCTTGTCTGTATCATCTGATGAACCAAGTTCTTGTTGCAAACACTATAAAAAAAAAATGAAATTACCGATAGAATTTTAGTTTTGCCAGAGACTTTGTCATGGAACGGAATTATTGGCTGCACATGTCACGCTTCATGACTGCCATCTTGCTTGCCACTTTTGCATTCTGCATGGAGAGAACCTGCTTGGAGCCCTTGAGCTCACGCATGAGCCTTTGATAGAAGAGTTATAATTACCTTACATCCTTTAAACACACACACACACACACATAATATTTTGCTAAATAATAAATTGCATATTTATATATATTTATAATATTTACACATATATAATATTATTAAAAACTAAAAATAAATGGAATGATCATTTTAATTTTAAATAGATACAAAATCAAACTAATTTTACATATTAATTATAATTTTTTAATATCAATTAATTTCAAATTAAAAAAATTTGAATTTTAAATCTTGAATGAGTTTTCATATGAATATAGTTTTAGCCAATTTTGGATTTAAATTCTATTTTTAACTAACATTAATTAAAACCACCAATTTATATAAGTGTGTTTATTATTTTATATATTTTTATTTTATTTCATACATAATATATTACTGATTGGACAATAATTTTTATATATTTATATTATTAATATCATAATTTTTATTTTTAGAAAATATTATTTTTTTAATATAAATTTTATTAAAAGTAGAATAAATTATAAATTTTAGCCAAGGAATTACAAACGGAATTTTCCACTGAAAAATTTTGTGGCTAAAAACGCCTTGTATAAAATTAGGGATGGAGTTTACCATGGAAATTAGTCAGGCAAAATTCCATGCCTAAAAATACCCCATATGAAATTAGTGATGGAAAAATTCTGTGAGTAATTCAGACCCTAAAACTATTTCACATGAAATTAATGATGAAATTGGCCACGAAATTAATGATGGAATTTATTTCATATTGATTTATAGACCGAAAATTCTCATTGAAAAATCCATTACAAAAAATTTCTATGGATTACTGTTGTAGCCACGGAAAAATTAGTGGCTAATCTACCGGAAATTGAGTTTTTTTTTGGGTAGTGAGGTAACCCCCTAACATTAGTTGAATTCCTTCTTTTGACCTTTGTGAACATGAGGACCTATCCCTGATGTGGAGGTTGTTGACCTTATAAGATTATGACTATCTTTATAGTCAAATGTGAGTTCCAAGAAGGATAAGGAGCCTTTTTATCTCCTTGATTACTCTGCCTCCAATAGGTTGAACAATATTAACATCTTCTCTTGCAGCTTTCACCAACCTCTCTTCCATAATGAACTTAATTTGCTCCTCTAATAAAGGGTCTTTTTGTGACATGTCATACTCTAAAAATGTCTTTTATAGAAGGGAAGTTGAGAGAGTAACTTGTAAAAAGGAGAATTGGACGTTTTTTTTTTCAACTTTGGAATCAGAGGCTGATTTCCAACACTAGTTGTGTTGCTCTATCTTTGCCTGCCAAGTCCAATTGCTTGTGGTCAAAATTGGTTGGCTCACTTGAGTTTTATCTTCACTTTCCAGACCCAACCAAACTTCTTGGAAAATGAGAAGAAACGGAACAAAATGTTTGGCTCTAGTCCAAAAGATTGTTGGAAGGGAAAGATGGAAATTGAAAACGAAGGACGATATTTAAAAAAAAAAAAAAAGCTGACACACGTTATATTTGAAAAACAAGACCCATGATTTCCTTTTGTGTTGACTCTAGGCTCTTTGTCAGTTTGTCTTCGCCATTAAAAGATTCAAACCCACTCTCTAAATAAAGGAATTCCCTGACTCTGATTTTGGGCTTCCTGCGAGGTTCCCTTCTCGACTGAATTCTTTTGTTTTGTTTCTTGGTTAAGCACAATTATCCTCCTACATCAGATAATTATGTTTGAGATATTGTCCTGTATTACATGTGGTTGTCTCTTCTAATAGAGATCCGAACATTAGTTTAATTTGCTATATTTTTTAAGAGGTATTTAATTTGCTATATTTTTTACGAACTAACTCATTTTGTTAAATACAACTCCGCTGGTTGCGCAAGTTTTTTGTGTCTATAACACAAGGTTGATGGAGGATTTGGCAGAGAGCCTGTTATGTAAATGTTATAATCAAAGTCGCCACCACAAGTAGTGTTGCATCCTTATTCTTGCAACTTCGATTAATTACTCGTTATCTCCTCTTCTTCTTCATTAGATGCTTCGGGGTTATCACTCTCCTCTTCCTCTGCCAATTATGTAAATAGATTCTTTCCACTAAATATTGAATCAACTTTAATATAAAATCTAATTGGGTAATAAATAAACTAGGTTTTAATACCATCTATTTCCAATCTTTTTTTTCATTTTCATCAAAAATCACTTTTTAATACCAAATAGGGCCTAAAACTAAAAGACGCCATTATTTTTATATCCATTTACAGTGAGGACCATAATCGAATTTCCCTTTTACGCTATTTTTGGACAATTTCTTAATTTTCTGCACAGCAATGTACTAACTGAATTTTAACATAATGAGCAGACAATCCTTATTTCTCATATCCATTCACTTCCAGATACCATTACATTAAGTGATATAAATAACAAGAAACTGGTGACAAAATAACTTTCAAGAAATACATTAGGGGGATAAAAACAAAAACAAATAACAAGTGAGAGAAATGAAAATGAAAAGTACATTTCAGTTGACATTATTTTCTCCTCACAGGTATACTTACCTCCCAATTATGAATACATCTACTTAACTAAATTCACTTCTCACCTTTCAACTTGCCAATCCATGGTACTATTCCACGTTCTTTGTACAGTAAGTAAACGAAGAACGCACCGCAAAGTAAGGTAATTGGAATCGTAGCAAATGAAGCAGAGACGGCGATGGCCCCCAGTAAAACACAATAATTGCTTATGAGGAATATAGCGAGGAATCGCAGAAACAAGAGGAATCCACGAGACCCTTGTACACTCGAAAGCAGAAGGAAGATTGATAGGGTGAAGATTGTGGAGTTATAAAGCAAGAAAATTAAAGCTGAAAAAGCTCGACAGGTCTGGAGATGTTTTACAAAGATGTCGTAGCGAATGAAATAACTTGATGGGGGGAACGCATGCAAGCATCTCCAATCTATTTCTATGCCTGGTTGGAACAGTGTTGATGGAGGATTTGCTAAACCTTGGTACGTCAATGTTATGATTAACGTTGCCACTAGTAATCCTGTGTTGTGAACCTCTGCTGACGATGATACTTGTTGCTTCTCTTTATTATTTTCAGGCGCTTCATCACAACGATCACGATCACCCCCCACGTTTATGCTAGTTTGTTCCTTTATAACATCATTCTCCTCTTCTTTCCCTTCGTCTCGTCTTACCTGCCACCATATTCACTCTCCACAATTTTATTTTTTAATACAATCACTATAAAATAATAGGGTTTTTTCGTTACCTTGTGTATTTGTGTGTATAAATGTACTCCAAGTTCAATATGTACGTGTAGGAGTTAGTTGAGATGTGTATTTTATGATTCCAAATACATAACTGGAATCTTCATTGTCTCCCATATTCTTGTATGACGTATAGCTATATATATTGATAATGCTCTAATGTCCTATTTATAAAGCACTTGTGGAAGTTTTGTGGACCTTTTCATAAGACACCCCATTGATTATTTATTTAATGTAGGAGAATATGAAACTATTTTTAGGACGTATATACAATAGGGACAAAGAACGAAAACTTTTTTAATGTTTAGACAGTAAATGAATTTTAAAACTTCCCTAGTTTCAAAAAAAATGTTAAAAGTGACTTTTATTAAATGGGGCAGAGTAGGATAAATGATTGAAAGAAGTTGTAGTCTTTTAGAACGGCTAGTATATATTAATTCTACTCTAACTCTCATACTAAAGATAAGATTTAATTTGTACAAACCCTAACTAGCTGGTCTTGTGGTGCCTTGGCTTGAACTTATTAAATGCAAAAGTAAAAGAAGAACAAGAAGTGGTAAATTTTTGGTGTTTTACCGAAGATGTTTCTTTTATGGCTTCAAGGTCATAGACAATGCTACTATCCTCCACCTTTATACAATGTTCCTCTCTCATTTCATCACTCTCCTTCTGATCATACTTCTTTAGCACTTCCAGTACCTGCCACATTTATATGACATAAACAGTCAAATACGTTTTACCTCCTGTCCTTGCCATAAAAGCTAGTTTGACATTTTTTTGGAAGATTATTAAGGAAACTAAATGTATTATTAAAAATTACTTGTTTTATATGTATCATTGAATTATATTTAAACTAAGATAGATTAGTTTGAAAGAAAAATTATAAATACAGCTTGATATGATGCACATATGTACTTGGAACGGTTTCTTTGCTTCTGCAAGCTGATAGGAAGTCTTGCCTCCTTGGTCCTGTGCTTTCAACAGTATCTGCAAATTGTGACGCTTGATGCTTTTGGCTAGCAGTTTGACAGTTCCAAATTGATTAGCTTTCACTGCTATATGAAAAACGGTCTCCTCTTTTGCTGTGACTTGTTCCAAGCTCTGAGGACATTCACTGATTAACTCTTCCATCACTCTTATTTTCCCTTTCTGCGAGGCGCAGTGTAGCGGAGTCCAGCCTTCTTCGTCCTTCACAAGGC
Source organism: Vachellia pachyceras (assembly GCA_025593235.1). Lineage (NCBI taxonomy): Eukaryota > Viridiplantae > Streptophyta > Magnoliopsida > Fabales > Fabaceae > Vachellia > Vachellia pachyceras. The sequence goes on along the minus strand of JANTPZ010145461.1, from coordinate 20,193 downwards.
ACTGATGATTAATTAGTACTCCGTCATCGTCATTATCATCATCATCAAGCTTCGCCTTCAATAGCTCCCTCACAGTCTCAACATGACCCTTTGAAGAAGCCCAGTGTAGTGGGATCATACCTTGCTGGTTTGTCTCTGTGGCTAAAGAAGGCATTAAACTTACAATCTGCTTCACAAAATCTGCTTTTCCTGAGAGTGCAGCAACATGAAGAGGTGAATCTGCGAAATGAAGTGAAGAAGCTTTCTGCAGTATTTGAGGATCCTCCTCCAATAGGTTGAGCAGTGTGATAACATCTCCTTCTCTTGCAGCTTTCAACAACCTCTGGTCCATTTCGCCCCCTAATTGCTCCACAAATAATCACAAAAACCGCTCTTGGTCGACTTATCAACGCGCCTTTCGTCTGTTTATATAGCCTCACCCGTGTTGGTTGTTTATTCATTTCAAGGATGTAATCATTAATTCAGTCAATTTGAAGACTAGAATTGATCAACTTTAATTTTTAAAGTAAATTTATTTAGGAGAAGAAGACTTGTTGACTTGCCATAAAAATTAGGATATAACATGTTTATAAGATTCAAAAATTAGAAGATAATAGTTGTGATATAAATATTATCAAATAAGGAATGATATATCTGTTAACTCTAATTAACGCCTCTCCTCTCAAACCGAACAAAACCTAAACCTTGTTAACTTTTGAGAGAATTGGGAAAAAATCTCCATTGACAAACTAATTGAAAAATATTACTTGTATAATGTGGAAGTTTAGTTGCATATTGTGGAATATATGGTACATAATGTGAAACAGTTACATGAAAACTTAATTATATAAAATTTCCTAAAAATGCAAATGAAAAATGCAATTGAACTTTCATATTATACAGCCCTCATTCTCCAATTAATTTGTTAATGGGGGATTCCCCCCAATTCTCCCTTAATTTTTTTTATTATCTAACTTTTTCACATAAATATATTTTATTAACAACAAGTGCATGAAAATTAATAAAAATGAAAAAAGTGGGTGAAACATATGGGGCACAGGAAAATAGAAAAGCAAAAAAAGTGAGCGGAAGTTTCCGTGAGAGAGAAAACGAAAAATATCAAATTATGCAAGTCCAACCCATATCATAGGCTCTAATTAAGTTGTAAGTATCAAAGCCCAAAAAGGGTATGTTTTTGGAGTTATTAAGGGTATCTCCAACTCATTTGAACTTGAAACTAACCCTCTCGAGATTTATAAGTGAAGGCTTTGTTCGGATTTGAATTTGTGTTCTTCTCCTTAAATTGGTAAGACACTTACCACCTCATACCATCATAATTTGTTGGTAACTCTGATGGACATATCCTACTCTAAAAATGTCTTTTATAGGAAGGAATAAACGGGAGAGTAACTTGTAAAAAGAAGACCAGTTCTAAATTTTCAACATTGGACTTAGGGTAAAGAAGCAGTTGCGCAAGCGGTGAGGCCAGCGGTCAATCAGCCGAAATTATTTGTGCTGCTGCTTTCAACATTGAAATTGTGTTGCACTCTCTTTACCTGCCATGTCCCATTGCTTGTGGTCAAAATTGATTGCCTCACTTGAGTTTTATCTTCACTTTCCAGACCCAACGTAGCTTATTGGAAAGTAAGAAACCGAACAAAATGTTTGGCTCCATTCCAAACTAGTGTTGGAAGAGAAAGATGAAAATTGAAAAAGGAGGAAGATAAGGACTTGGTGGTTTCTTGAAGCTCTTTTATTTTATTTATTTATTTTTGTTAAAGCATATGTTTTACCTACGGCAGAGAATCATGTTCAAAGTAAATTTATCATGTACTAAATGTAAGTACCTTTTCTGACGGAGATTCGAACCTTGATTCATCATAACGTTATGAGGGACTAACTCATTCTGCTAAATCCAACCTCATTGATTTATTTTATATAATGAAGAACCATAAGACTGAATTACCTGGGATGCTTGCGCCCATAAGAAATCGCGGAGCCACCCATTAATGGTAATGGAACTCTGCGCAAAGTTTCCTCCCGTGATATGAGTTACCACCCCTTGATCACTTATACTACCCCAAACATCTGACTGCATTTTCCAACTGAAATGGAATATTACTACCGAAATTGAATTGTACATCTAGAATAGCCCTAAGAAGACATGATCCCAAGCGGATACTTGGCATGTCCCTGAAGCAAGGTAGGAAAAACAAATAGGATCCACAATGGGATCATATGGATCTTTGAACAATTTTCTGACCATGCATGCATGCCTTGAATACTTTAACCTTCTTCGGTGTCCAACCGGTGACAAGGTGAAAGACTCATCATCCTGACACACTAGAATGTGGACAGAAAAAGCCTTAAATAATGAATTTAGCTATTTACACATAGATGAAGATTCTTCTTTCGCTTATATTTTAAACAAGGGCATCCAAACTTCCCTTTTTTGTGTTTGAATGCCTCGAGTTGGCTTGCAAACTCAAGAGACTCCTCCACTCCCACAAAGAAATTCCTCAAACTCAAGATAACTATGTTTTCCCTTATCTAATATATCAAAGTAACATTTAATTTCATTCTAGTATTCTGCCCATTTATGGGTTATGCTTCTCTGTTTTCTCTTCATATCCTTTATTGTAGAACAAAAGAAGGGCCTCACTCTGGCTGAGTATACAACAGAGACAATACACAGTGGAATGATAATATGTGCCACCATATAAGAATATTGGGAGAAAGGAATGAGCAAGATAAAGTAATAAAACGTGAGGTACACCATGAGGCCTCCGAGAAGGGATCGATGGCGGCCCCGCAAGGTCAAAGCAAGAGGATGGTGGAAAATGGGTCATGTTGACTCGGCTTCTTTTATAATGGAAAATGGATGCAATTAATTAACTAAAAAGGTCAGAGTACAACCAAATAAAAAAAAAAAGAGCAAGCTAATCTCTCTTCCTTAAACAATAAAATAAAAGGTGACTCGTGATAAAAAAAAAGATAAAATATTGAGCTCAATCCTGTAGCTAAGTCATCGGCAGTATAGGACGTGGACATATATATTGACTAATGTGTTTTCTATTATATTGACTGTGTTTATCAGGTTGAAATCTTACTTCTCAGGAACGAATGGAAAAAAAAAAAGGTAAATTGAGGTCCTGGATTAGTTGGACCAATTCAAACAGCCTGACAGGTCAAGTCTAAACCAACCTTAATTCGGATTTCTGCCAGATCAGGTTGGATCCCGACTTATCCAAAAAGACAAGCTTCACTTCGGGCTCAGCTCATGATCTCCTCTGGTACTAGTGACTTGGTTATAATAAAAGTCGCCACCGCAAGTACATAGCATTGTATCCTTCTGCGACTTGGATTCATTACTCATGATCTTCTCCTCTTCTCCATTAGATGCTTTAGACTTATCACTCTCCTCCTCCACCATATTTATACCAAGTTACTCTCTTATTCCATCAACTTCCTTCAATGCCTTGAGAACCTTAATATCTCTAAAAAAAATCAACTGATTTTTATCTTAATGACCGGAGATAATATATATTAGCTTTTATCAATATGGACCAAAACTAAAAGTTGTTAACCATAGGGACCAAAACTAAAAGTTGTTAAATAGAGATCAAAACCAAAATATGTTAAGTGTGTTTGATTGATTTTGATTTTAGTCCCCATACTTAACTGTTATTTAACGCTGTTAAAAATTTAGGTCGTTATAAAATTACAGGGACTAAAATAATATGTTTAAACTTAATGGATTAAAACTAAAAGTCATGCAAACTTGTGGATAAAAAATGATATGAACTCTTTAATTCATATAAAGATTATTTAAGTTTCTTACGTCACTTCTAATTACTTGCAATTGAATCTGTCATATTTACAGCTATCTTATATTAATATTTGCAATTTTTTTGAACCATCTTTAATTAAATGGAACATTTGAGACTTAACACCCACTCGCCCTTTCTGTTACCTTCTTAATTTGTGTTTGCCCCGATGAACACCAAACTCTGTGGCCGATGGAGAACATTCTCTTTGTGCTTCTACAACGGGGAAAATTCCAGAAACTGTTCAGCAATATTATACACTACCGGTATTTAATATAAGAGTATGTTCACTTTTTTAAAAAGTTTAAAAAGGTTAAATAATTTATTTATTTATAAGCATATGTTCAGAAGGATAAAACTTAGTTCAAGTTAGTAAAGTCCATTAGGTCTAAGTAGCCTATAAAATTTCAATAACTGGATGCTTCATCAGATCCTTAGTTCTTCAAATCTCCAGCACTGCCGATAATCCAAAATACCCATTTGGTAGCCAAATGATCATATGAAGCATCAAATGCTCTACAACAAATGGGCACTTTGTATTGAAGAGGAACCAAAGCCGTGAGTGATATCGTTGTGGCTCCCCTGTTTGAAGACACCACCGACGATGAATTCAGCTTGTTTCTCATAGTGTTTCACCTCTGTGATAAGAGTTTTGCCATATGAACCAAGCTTGGGTCATGAAGGAGGAAGCAGGGGAAGATGAATTACTAACGTGGTCTAATAGAGGTTTAGTGCTTATGAGTTGATAATCATTATTTCACATCATATCCATAAATTTTAAGTACTAATGCTTTAAGTGAGATAAATAACAAGAAACTGGAAACAAAATAACTTTCAAGAAATACACAAGTGGGATAAAAAAAAAACAGTAAAATAAAAATTGAGAAAAATGAAGATGAAAAGTACATTTCAATTTACATTTATTTTGTTGTCATAGCTATACCTACTTCACAATTATGAATACACACTACAAAAAAAAAATATTGTATTCCTACAAATTTTTCTGCGGATTTTGACTAAAAATCTAGAAGAAATTTGTTGATTGCAGCATTTTTCCCGTAAGTTAAGGTTGGTGGAAATTTAATTTTCTACGAATTTCAAAATTCGGAGGTAATTACTGGTGGAAAATCTGCAGGTAAAATTCACAAGAAAATCCCGCAGAAAAATACACAGGAAATTAAAAAAATTAAAATAACATATTTATGAATTTATTAACTTTTTCCAATATCCCAAGAGCATAGAAAACAAACAAAATATATCATTTACAAAATTCAGAGAATAGTATATTTAAAATACTTCAAACAAGTCTTAATTACAACATACAAATATATAAAGGGAAACAAAGTTTGACACTTAATAGAAATACATAAAAGTGTTCTAACATATCTTAAATTCTGATTATCATGCTCATCATCCTCACTCCCAAATGTGTCAATATCTTCGTCATCAGATTGTGTAACATTTGGTTGGTGGTGCATGAGAAGAAGAACCTGCAAATCCCAAATGTTGCATTAAAACCTCTACATTCTTAGTTGTTTCAACAAGTTTGATACTTGCTTTGTCAAGATGAATATTTGTTTCTAAAAAAGTATCAAGACAATTATGATAAACAGTGTCATGACTATTTAAAAATAAGATCTCAATTTTGAGTATATAGATGCAGCAAATGTTTCTAAAAAGGTCATTCTCAATTCAATCCAACGTGAAGTGCTTCCACAGTTAAAAAAATGATCTCAGAAATATGCTTACCAAAACAAACAATAAGAAAAATGGGATGATAAAGCATGAATATTACTAAGAAAGAAGTAAAAGCACAACAAGCGATATCTAGAGCTACCTCTAATGGAAATCCACAGATCCACTCATAGGAAGTTAGGAACTATGCACAAGCTGAAATCTGCATAAATTTGGACCTAGGAACTAATAAAAGAGTGACTATTTCTTGTCTCTGTTCCTTTGGATGTGGTGACACTCAAATATTTTGACATTGGGAAAAAATATCATACTTGGCACAGTGATCCATACATGTAAAACTGGTCCTTCAGACATCACCAAAACAAAGAAAGGGTCCTTGAAACAGAATATCTCCCCCGTAAACTACCTCTCGAAGCAAATTTCTATTGTAAAAAACATCCCTAATCAACAGCTTTTAGTGCAGGAAAGAATAATTCAAAAGGTCATGTCACTATTTCTAAACAGAAAAGCTCCATTGTTGGATGGTTTATTAACTCTCAAGGAAAACAGGTTCCTGCTGATGTGCTTAATTTCACCCCCAAGGAATGCAGCAGAGGGAACCTCAATTCTGACAAGGAAAGCATATTTTTAAAAGAGATAGTTAGCTTGATAGAATCAGATGCACTTTAGTTCTGATTTGCGCTAAAAAAAATTTCCTTAAGTAAGAAGGCATTTTAACCACTAATAATAAATATATGAGCTTCCTATCTCTACAATCAGACTATTAGAACATCTTCCCAAGCAATGCCCTTAAATTCACGAATCTCAACGTGTGCATAAAGTGAAATAATATGTAATAACAGCAAAGGACTCCCGCATTAAAATCTCATAATCATCGATGTATTGACAATCTATACATTCAAACAAACAAATTATGCTTCTCAATAATCTTCTTTCCATAACCCATCAGTTTTCATCCTCTTTCCTTCCTCTATCTCTTTTAGCAATCAATCTCATCCTACTAATATAAACTCAAAATTAAGCAGTCAACACATTTAAGCAATTTTTTTAACTAACTCAACTGCCAACTGATCAGAGCAGGAATTAATTCACCCCACATGCATCTTTGATAGAAGAAAATATATGTTTTTTATTTTATTTTATCAGGAAGAGAGCTGATGTACCTTGTTGCTAGGATGTGCCATTGCATTTCGAGAATTTGCGTTCCGAAAAAGTTCAAGAAAGAAAAGGCAATGAGGATACCTAACATTCAGAAAAAAATAGTCACTGGATCAGCAAAACAATCCCTTCAAATATATATATATATATATATATTACTGAAACAAAGTGGGTTAAAAAATAAATGTAAGAACCTTTTACAAAGTGCGTTTGAATAAACACCAACAGATCGAACACTTTACACACCAAGCGTTTGAATAAATACTGGTCATTCACATTTTACTAATAGATCAGATCGAACATTTTACACACCAGCAGCAAAAGGCAAAAGGCAAAAGGCAGCGAAGGGCAGCGACATTTTACACACCAACAGCAGAAGGCAGCGACAGAAATTCTAGAGAAAGCTGGAAGAACTACAGCAGTAGCAGTGAACGAAAAGGAACATGAAGGAAACAGAAGTAGTGAAAGAGAAACTAAGCACTCCTACCAGTCGCAGTGAATGAGAAGGAAACACGCCGACAAAATCCTAACTCAGTGGATTCAGAGAGCTGATAGAAAGAGGAAACTGAAATTAGAGTGAGTGATGGGGCTGGAGATCGTTTATGTCCCTGTGCAACGGATCCTCCGCCTCCACCCGCTCCGATGATGGCGTTGGATAGTAGGAAGAAGAACATGGGACTAGAGAGGAAGAGGGAGGAATGGCGGACAAAGGAGAGAGGAAGGGAAGGACAAGAAAAGGCGGGGGATGGGAGGAAGAATTTATAAATTTTCAAATTTTAAAAAGATAATAGCATTACCTACGGAAAAATTACTTGCAAATTGAAAATCCGTAGCTAAATCCGCAAAAAATTGTTACAAAAATTTTCCGCAGGAAATATTTACAGGTACATCGTAAATTCTTGCTAGTGCTATCTACTAACTGAATTCACTTCTCAACTCTCAAATTGCCCATCCATAGCTTTATTTTTGCTATCCGGCCTTCTTTGCACAGCAAGTAAACGAAGAAGGCATAACAAAGAAGGGTGATTGGAATCGTAGCATATACAGCATAGACGGTGATAGCCTCCATTAACACAAAGTAATTGATTACAAGGAATATAGCGAGGGATCCCATAGGCAAATCTACATTCCAAAGCAGAATGAAGATTGATAGGGTGAAGACTACGGTGTTATAAATCAAGAACAATAAAGCTAAATAAACTGGACAGCTCTTGCGAATCTTCACAATGTCATGGAAGTTGATAACATAACCTAGGGAGAACCCAGACATGCAGCTCCAATCTATTTCCGTGCCTGGTTGGAATAATGTTGACGGGGGATTTGTCAAACCTTGGTACGTCAACGTTATAATTAACGTCGCTACTAGTAATTTTGTGTTATGCTTTTCTTTATCAATGCTTTTGCTAATTTCTTCCTTTACCTTATCCTTCTTCTCTTTGTTCCTTTCGTCTCGCCTTACCTGCCACCATAATGTATATTTCACACTCCACAATTCTTTATTTCATGTAAGCACTATAAAAGAATAAGGATTTTTTGTTACCTTGTGCATTTGTGTGCATAAAAGGTCATATACTCCTAGTTCAATTTATACTTGTAGGAGCTAGTTGAGATGAGAGGTGTATTTTGATTTCAAATATAATACTAAAATCTCCATTGTCTCCCATATTTATTATTTTTCCCATACTACCCAACAACTTATATTCTTATAGATGTATCAACTATATATGTTGATAATGCACCAATGTCCTATTTATAAAGCACTTGGAGAAGTTTTATGGAACTTTTTATAGGACGCCCCATTGATTATTTATCACAATGCTAATATAGGAAAACATGAAATTATTTTCAAGCACGTACCTAAAATAGGTATGAAGAAGGAATTTTTTTTAATATTTAGGCAGTAAATGAATATTTTAAAATTTACCTTAATATCAGTAAAATAATTTGAGCGCTAACCTCATGGAATGTGGTGGTTCTCTTTGGCTTGACCTTATGGAATATAAAAGAAAAGAAGAACATATAAGAAGTGGTAAATTTTTGGCGTTTTGCCAAAGATGCTTTCTTTGCATCTTCACGGTCATAGATAGTGGTGATGCCCTCCAACTTTATACGATGTTCCTCTTTTATTTCATCACCCTCCTCATCATCTTCCTTTAGTACCTCCAGTACCTAACACAGTTATATGATATAAAAATTCTAATACGAACTACCTCTTATCTTTACTATAAGAACATGTTTGATCCTTTTTTTTTTGGAGATTACTGAAGAAGCTAAATGCATTAATCAAAATTATTTGTTCATGTGTGTGTTGTATGATTACATATCAGGTTATAAGTTAAACAAATTAATTGGAAGAAAATAATAAATATATTTGATAAGAAGCTCGTGTTACGTAGAACTACATTTATATTCTTCTTAATATATGTACCTGGAACTGCTTCTTGACTTCTGCAAGCTGATAGGGAGTCTTGCCTTCTTGGTCCTGGATTTTGAACAATGTGTTCATTTTGTGATGCCTCATGCTGTCCGCTAGCAGTTTTACAGCTTTAAATTGATTGGCCTTCACTGCCACGTGAAGAACTGTTTCTCCTTTTGCTGTGACTTGTTCCAAGCTCTGAGGACATTCGCTGATTAACTCTTTCATTATTCTGATTTTGCCTTTCTGTGAGGCGCAGTGCAGCGGAGTCCAGCCTTCCTCGTCCTTCATAAGGCACTCATGATTCTGTACTCCATCTTCATCTTCATCATCAAGCTTCGCCTTCAACAGCTCCTTCACAGTCTCAACATGACCTTTCAAAGATGCCAAGTGAAGTGGAATCATACCTCTCTGGTTTGTCTCTCTGGCTAAAGAAGGCATCAAACTCACAACCTGCTGCACAAAATCTGATTTTCCGTACAGCGCTGCAACATGAAGAGGTGAATCTGCAAAAGGTGCTGAAGATGCTCTCTCCAGTATTTCAGGATCCTCCTCCTTGAGGTTGAGTAGTGTGTTAACATCTCCTTCTCTTGCAGCTTTCACCAACCTCTGGTCCATATTTGCCCTTTGCTCCGCAAATAATAATCATGCACTGCTTTCTTTAATCTGCAGCAACCACTCCTATTCCTCGAATTATATATCAATGCGGCTCACCTGTATATATGCATGCATGTAGAGAAATTGAGGGCTTATTTTTGTTTTAATATTATCCACTGGCAATCAAGCCTAAGTCAATAAATAATTTGTCCAAGTAGAGTTAGGATTAAATTCTAGTTTGGTTTTGATCCCAAAAAACAAAAATTATAGTCCACTGGTGAACGCAACTCTTAAGTGCCGCCATACTAGGGCTCCAACACTGTCTTCTGCGTAAACATCCCCCTCTTGTCTCTTGCAGCCTTCGACTTATCGATACGCCTTTCCTCCATTTAGAACCTCGCAAAATGCATTGCATTTCGTTAAGCTGTAAGTATCAAAGTCCAAAAGTGTCTTTTTCCTTTTTGAATTGTCAAAGGCGAATGTCTCCACGTCATACAGAGTTGAGATAAGTCCTTTCCAGATTAAGAAGTAAAGATTCTAGTGGGAATTTAAATTTGTGTTCTTTTTCCTTAAAAGAATGATAACACTTATCAATTCAACTAACAAAACTTGTTGATAACACTAAAAGGATATTTGGAGGCAATCATATTCGATACATCGTCAAGTATTAAATGCGACCACATCTTTCAAGACATTTATACACACAAATTCATGTGTATGCATGTTAATACATATATCTATATATACAATATATAATATTATTAGAAACTAAAAGTAATTTGGATGATAATTTTAATGTATGTGTTTATTATTTTATATATTTACATTTTATTTTATACATAGTATGTTATTGATTGAATAATAATTTTTATGCACTTATATAATTATTAATATTAATTTCATAATTTTATTTTTTTAAAAAATATTATTTTTGCATAAAAATATTATTTTTAATATAAAAAGTTTTTAAATAAAATAAATATTAAATATTATTTCTTACCTTCAGTAAATTGGATTTTTTAATGGAAAATGTATACAATTAATTAACTAAAAAGGTCAGAAGACAACCAAAAAACTAGAACAAACAAAAAGCACAGCTAACCTCTCTTCCTTTAAACTAAGCAATTAAATAAAAATGTCAGAATGCACGCATGGCCCCACTTTCTCACCTAGGAACAGTGGCGGGGCACTCAGGCTGGACAATTGCTTTCACTCAATTTTTATAATTATAGTAACAAAAATTTTTTTTATAATTATATAAATAGCTATTAGATTTTTATTATGTATTCACTGATTTTTTAGTTTTGAATCCATTCAAATAATCTATATTAGCAAGTCTGTTGTTATTTATTTGAAAATAAAAAATTGTTCCCACTGCTACAAGATCCTGGCTCCGTCACTGCTTACAAATCATTTTTTAATATATTTATTACTTTAAAGTAATTTAGACTGGATTATCTAAACGTAGGAAGTAAGTTACAAATTATGGCACTTTAATGTTAAAATTTAGGAGGAACTACGAATGAAATAGCCGCCTTTTTTTTTTTTTTTTCTAAATTCGCCGTTACGTTCATTTATTGGGCATCAGTCGCCTTTATTAGGCCTAGGCCAAAAAAAAAATTACAAAAGTTCCAGAAGCAAGGGTCTGGCCTTGTATTGCTCTCGCAGTCTCGTGTGGGCCTTCTATTATTTTGACTTAAGAACCTTTTATTTGTTTTAACGTAGAGTGCAACGTTACCCCTCGTTGGTGGGTTAGGCTGATAAAGGTATTGGACACTCTCATCAAAAGGAGAGGATTCGATGCTGGGAAAGGTCATTTTGTTGTGGCTCCAGTCACGGCGCTTGGGGAGGCATTCTAGCTTATGGGTGCTTAGGTAAACGCCTGAAGGTAATTGACGGCTCACCCTGCCCAAAAATGGTATGATCTAAGAGAAAGGGAGATTTCACCCTGCCCTTGACTTGAGGGTGAGCCTAACCCCCTACGTAAAATTTCTGTATAAAAAAAACGTAGAGTGCAACATTGCGTAATTTGTATTATTTCTTTTTTTTCCTTTATTCTTTTTAGATTGTTAATTTGGGTGACTTTAACCCTCCAAGGTTGCCTTGATGCCAACATATTTATATATGTTTGGCGTATATGTCACATATCAATGTGTATTTTTGTGGTAAACAAAACTTAAACCATATGTTTTATGCAACATAAGGGCTGAATCTTTTTCCAATTAGAGGTAAAGCATCCAATACTTTGCAGTACACTAGTGACAGTTGCGTCTACTAAAAATAACTAGTTTCCTATGATGGACTAAGATTTAAATACTCATAAGAATATATATTCACGATATTTTTTTAATTCCTTATAAAGATGTACGTGTTTAAGAAAAAAAGTTTGCAATATATAACTAAAATAATCATATTTTTATTAAGTAAATTTGTAGCATTTTAGGGTATTTCAGTACTATTCTTACACTTTTATTAAGTTTAATTGCATTAATTATGATCAATAATAATTATATGAAATTAAAATAAATTAAGGGTATTCTTGAAAGAAATTGAGATCAAAAGATAAATCTAAAAATAAAAAATGCAAATAATGACCAAACTCATAAATTCATTTATTTTATTTTATTTTTGTTTGTATTGTTTTATTATATTATGTTATTATCTTATTTTATTATTAGGTTTAGATTGCCTAGTGTGTGTGTGTGTGTGTGAGAGAGAGAGAGAGAGAGAGATTCAAAACGTGTGGCCGCCTGGAGGAATTATTCATCATCATTCATTCACAAGAGGAGAACAAGGACGCTGCGAACACACATGTTGACCAAAGCCGCCGCCTGCTCCTATGATCATTCATTCAGTCTCCTCATTCATTCATTGAAAAAGAGCACACACAACCCCAGTTGATGATTCCTTCGCACAGCCGCCTGGGAGAACGAAGGAGAGAACGCCGCCATCTGTTAAATCATTTATTCATTCTAATCTTTATTGGTGTGAATCTTATTATAAATTAAAGCTAAATAGAGGAAGAGAAGAGAAACTTTGAGAGAATGAGAAATTATGAGAATAATTCTATTCACTTTTGGATATGTGTTATATGCCATGTACAAAGCCCTATTTATAGGCCTCTAAGAGTGACATCTAAGAGCCATAAGCAATAAATGTTACAATCAAGATGGATGAATATACATTATGACTCTTTGTACATACATTGTGATACTTTGTACATTGAGCACCTCTTTAGTTTCTCAATAACAATTCATGTATAGTACTTATTGCTTAGGGAATCAAGAGTCCATAGACATCCACCCTTATAAAGTATTTATAACACTCCCCCTTGGATGTCCATAATGAATGTGCCTCATTAAAAACTTTAACTAGGAAAAACCCAGTGAGACAAAAACCTAGCCAAAGAAAAGAGTACACCATTCATTGATACACTGTCCAGAGCTGCCTCATTAAAAACCTTTCTAGGAAAACCCAGTGGGACAAAACCCAGAAAAGGGAAAAAGAGTACAGCATGTATCGACTCCCTCTCATGATGACATCACTTGAGATCTTTGAGTTTGCGAAGACCGATGCCATGGATAAGCTTTTGAAAGATTGCATCTGGAAGAGATTTGGTGAATAAATCTGCAAGATTCTCATTAGAACGGATATGTTGGATATCAATTTCACCATCCCTTTGAAGATCACGAGTAAAGAAGAATTTTGGTGAAATATGCTTTGTTCGATCACCCTTGATGTACCC